>VZRF01000978.1:323295-423267 GCA_013396875.1 Vireo altiloquus
TTCATGTTGATAATTAAAGGTTATTGTAGTTAATTATGTCCTAATTACGTTAATTGTTGTTGTGTTGGGGTGGGAGGCCCGTTGTTGCCAGTTAGGGGTGTAATGTGCGCATGTAACCACCGGGAGGCGCTGGTGTGGGGCCAGCGGGAGGGAAGGCGCTCGAGCCTTACACACGTAATTAACATAAAGGGATATCAGTCGGAAGATCATTGGTGCTGACATCTGACCAATAACAGCAACCCCTGGATGACGATTGGATTATACTGAGCCACAAATGGGCCAATGAGAAGACATCACAAACGAGTAGGTCACAGACAACGAGCCAATTAAAATCCAGGGCCAATCGTGATCAAGGACCGTAAGATAAGAGCTGTGCCCTTGCCTGGCCCAGGGTCCTCCCTCCGTGCTCGGTCTCTCTGGGTGGGGAGTGCCCTGTGCGCGTACACGGCTGGTTTTGCTCTGCTTTTGCTGCGGAGGTTTCAGGCTTGTCCTGTTACCTGTCCTCAAGTGTCATTTAATAAATCTTTCTAAATTTTAGCGGAGTGGGGCCAACAGAAAGACTGACAGCATTAAATTTTGTGAGATAATCCAGATTAACTCCCATTCATTATATCTTCTCCTTTTCTTCCCTTCTTTCACCTCTCTCAGCCCATCACCTCTTCTCTAGCATAGCTTAAACTTCAAATTCATCATTTACTTCAAATTCTCACACATGCAATTATTTCAGTCTTCTGAATGGAAGCAAATGAATTTTATTTTCATGGCTCACTCTCCCAATGCCTTCTGCATGGTCTGATACATTAATTCAGATTATCATTCTGTGCACTTTTTGCATTAATTCTCAACTGACTGACCCTCTTCATCTGTAATTATTACCATGAAGGTTTTGAATATCATTAAACTCTTCTCACCGACTGCATTAACTTTAAAAGGTAATTTGATTAATTCTGCAAGCCACTGGTAGATGGAGATTTAACGCCTCATGGATTTTCTGCATTATCAGTATTTTGCAGCAACCAGATCTGAAAGATAAACAAAATCCTTGGAGAGCAGATGAAAAAGGTTGGTTGTTTTTGTGAAAGATTTTAAGTAATTTTGTTAAGCTTTAAAAACAGTGTTCCAAATTGTTTTTCCCAGAATTACAAACAGATCATTCCTCTGCATTCCCCCACAGTACTGATTTAATAACTTTTCATTTCTGTGAAACGCATATATTTCCAGAGCTCAGCCAAAGGTTCTTCACTTGGGAAAACACAATGTCTGTGAGGTAGCAAAAGTTATCAACTGATAAATTGTAGAACAATATAGCCTGCCAAAATAGCCAACATGTAAAAACTTCACCTAAGTTCAAAACTTCATGGAGAGCGAAAAGGCATGCTAATGAAGCATCAGTGGCTGGTGTCACATTCAGCTGATGCTGCTGTGTTTAAATAAAGGTACTGAAGGATGATTTTGATGGTGAAAGAGTAAAATATGGTTATAGCATTACTGAGCAGCAATGTATTGCATTAATGACCCAGTGTAAACAGCTGCAGATAGCAATTCTCCAGCAGAGATTTCCCCCTTCTCCTCCTTAGGCACGTCCGATGGCTGTATTGGCAACAGCTCTTTTCTGTGTCTACTACTTCAAGGGTAGAAGAAAGCAATATTCATTAAAATTTCATAAATGTTAGTAAAGGCTCAAATTACAGATTAGAGTAGTGAATTAGGGCTACAGGATTCCTTGTGTGGCATATATTGAAGGGCAATGAAAATAGAAATCTCCTGAGGAAAAGGAGTTAATGGAGAGGCAGCATCCGCAGAAACCATCCTTCTGACCCATGCCACAGCACATCAGCTCCAAAGACAAACTGCTAGCCCAGTGAGGCAGAGCTGCCAGAGAAAGGATGAGTTGAGTGGTTTGAAGTCTAGTAATAAGTACAAATTTGTGTCCTTCATGGCACAGGTAGCAGAAAAGTATCATGACACTATCAAGCACTGTGATACCCACAAGACATTGACTTTTCAGAAGGCAGTAGCTGGGGACTTTATCTCTCCTTGTATCAGGGATCTCCCTCTCCTCTGGGATTTGGCTGCTCTGGTCAGGAAAGGTTAGAAAGGCTGCAGGTGTCCAGCTTCAAAGAAAGCTGTGGGAAGCCTTAGCACAGGTCCCTCTGCTCTGCTCAGGAGCTGCATTTAAGCAGAGGATCCCACCCTTTATCTCTGTCTGAGCTGTGCTGCAGGAGAGCCTGTGCCTCATCTCACAACTAGGCTGGGTACAACACTGGAAGTGCTCCTGTGCTGCTGAGACTGATGATGATGTTATCCAGAAGGGCATGAAAAAGGTGCATAGGGATATTTTTTTATGATATTTTTTTATTTTTCTAGTGAACTTCTAGAACAACTGTGAAGGGAAATACTGGGAAATTATCAAGCAGGATATTTATAGCACATAAAGCAAATTATTATTTTCCCCCCTCTAAAGAATGAGTAATTGGACTGTGAACGGAACACTGCAGAATCCTGTAAAAAATAAATATACAGATTAGAAAATAGACAGATCAATTTACAGAGGATGAATTCATACCCATATTCCAGGCAATTGGACTAGATGATGACTGTAGGTCCCCTGCAACTGAACTATGCTATTCTACTCTATTTTTTTCTATTCTTTTTTTTTTTTTTCTTTTACTATAGAACCGGGGTGAGGGGGCTAAGTCAGGCCAAAATCTTGTTGTTATATTTATGTTGAACAACTTTTCCGTGGTAACAAGGATTCATGGACACAACTTAACACATTAGCTTATTGAGATAATAAGTATTTCTTCCTCCAAAACTCACACATTTGCATATGCATTGTGGTTTGTCTAGGACAATGGGTAGAGTGCCCATCATCTGGAGGAGCACAAGGTAACAGGGCTGGCTAAATGCTGGGATGCTAGACCTATGGGTCTGAAATGTGAAGGACCCACTCCAGAAAATGGGACCCACACTCAAAGCAGTGGAGGGGACCCACACTCATGCACTCCCCAGCTGCCCACAGGCAGAGTTGCAACTCCACTCTTTGTTACCTTCTGTGGGTGTTCTAACTACTCTTGTCATTGCTATCTTTACAAGCCAATTAAACATCTGCTAATGATGATCCTATCGTTAGATCAATGAGGGAAACTGAGCTACACAAAGCCAGGATTTCTCACCAGTCAGCCTGGCTTTGTTCTCACCTCACTTAGAAGGCATCATGTGTTTGTGCTGCCCTTTTCCAAAAGACAGTGTGCCTGCTTCAAACTGTGCTCAGTATCCACTTTAATGTATAGACACATCAGTTATCATAAAGCAAAGCATCAAAATGCATAATTATACTTTATTTACCGTGTGCACCTCACTGGCTAAGCTACATGGTATTATTTCTACATCCTAACTGGACCAATTTAAATGATGTATTAATAAAGTACAAAAAACTTCAGAGACAAATTTTTGGCAAAATAATTCTGCTTTGTTTGATAAAATATATTATTAATTAACATGGTTTAGATCATTAATTTCCTGTGTCGGTGAAGTGAAATGGACCTAAGTCTTTCCCAGACCTGCATTTCTATTATTCTGAAACATTTTTCTGTATCAATCAGGTCTTGGAAATAGTAACATGTCAGACTTTTACAGACAAAAATATCTATGGCCAATTTGCACAATTAGAACATCATTATCTTAATTAAACTTCGATGTTGTTTGCAATTTCTGATTTTTTTTTGAAGTAGACACTGTGAGAGCTACGTAGCATGCTTACAGGATACACGACAAAAATATGATGCTCTTGAGTTTTCCTGAAAAACTCTGGATGATATTTGTAAGATCTGATATATCAATAAACATCTTCACAATTTGAAACTTATTTCCAGTGACAGTCAGTCTCCTTTTTTTGCCAATTCAACTGCATATACACATACATGCTTCTTTTTTTCAAGCTCCAGCTGCCATGACACTTCAACAAAGATTTCCCTTGAACACAGAGGGAAAGAAAATACTAGAATATCAAAATGAAACAGCAGAATGCTGTTTCTTAAGGGTCTGTATTACAAGTGGGCTGGAGCAAGGCAGGGAAGGTCAGAGGAGAAGGGTTGGCTGCGGCTGTCCTGCTGTCACAGGGCTGGTGGCACCCATGGTGACACCAGAGAACCCACCCTGTGGCTGACCCCCTCTCACAGAATATGCCCCCATTCTTACATCCCCCTCCTTATCTCTTTCCTTTCCAGTGAATCAGAGCAGACACTTTTCAACTGACCTCCTATTACTTCCTGCATTTCCACAGCCCTTGTTACTGCCTGGGCTACCTCAACACACAATAATTTACATGGTTAATGTAAATTAACCATGGGCCAGTTTCCCCTGGTCACAGCACAGGTTAGAAAAGGCAGTTTATAATTCTCTCCACAGCCTCACATCAGCAATGAATCCTCCCCTAAAAACCTCTTTGAGCATCATTATTATGTTTTAATGCTATACTGTGAGTCATGGGTGTTACCAGTGTTACCACACTGTATTCAACTTTAAAACATTTAAATGTGGAATTCACAACAGATGGGTTTTTGTAATGGAAGATAAATGAGTGAGACCTAATTTTAATATTATTTGTTGAAAATATGTAGATGATGTACTTGCCAACAGTAGTACCACACAAACCATAACATTTTGGTGCATTTTGTGATACATACATGTGTGTACCTTGCAGACAACACCAAAATCCAAGCTAGCATATATGGAAGGGAGGCAAAACTGACACAAAAATTTGTGTCCAGATGGGTGAGGAAAATAAACCATGTTCCTCAGGCACAATAGTGTCTCTAATCTCCCTTAAAAGTGGAAGCAACCTCATCTAAAGAGTTTTTAAGCTGGTTTGGATACAAGGCAGATGTATATAACTGCTGAGAGAGCCAGAAGCAGGAAAATGAGCAAAATGTTGGTAACGTAGCATTTATGCAGCAGCTGCACTGTGCTGCAAAACAAGCACAGGTCGTTAATTAGCAAAACATCGTCATCCATGACCAACACTTTAAAATCTGAGAGATTGTTTACAAATAACTGAAATATTCAGAATATGCTGTTTGTTGAGATCTGTTTCTCATCCTGTTGGTTTTTAAAGCTTTTGTGCTGTAAGAGGCAAGCAGATATTTGTTGCACTTCACTACCAGAATCTGTGAAAGTAAGGTATGAATATAAATACCTCCAGCACTAGGCATTCAGAAACAAGAGCTCCAAGCCATCTTCGTAAGAGAGACCTTATCAAGGGAGTCACTGGGACTTACTAGACCCCAAAATACTTTCATCCATGACCAAACTCATGCACAAACCCCATGGAAATATATGCTGCAAGTTCCCTCAGGTAAGGATTTGGGTGCATTAAGGGATGCCTGTATTTAGACATCATCTAAAGTAAAACATAAGTGGCTCCATTTACCTCTGCTGGGATGGCTGATTCTCTCCATTTTACTTGAATGCACATAAGATTTTCATCTGAACTACAAAGGCAGATTTTGATGGGCTCCACAAAATGCTCCAACAAACATTAAAACCTCTTAATCTATACAATAGTGAAGAATGCTGTTAAGCTTAAGATGCCTTTTCTAAACATTAGATACACAAACAAACTGGCAAAAATAAAAGGAAAATAAGGAAAACAAAATGGAGAAATTTTGTTCTAAACATAACCCAACTAGTAGAAAAAAAGGGAGTGAAAATGATGGAGAAGATAGGTGACGGTAGACATGTGGGTGTCACACCCTGTCACACCCATCTCTTCATAGTTTTCTTGCTTTGAATGCTTCACAAAATAGGGCATTTTCTTATTTGAGAACAATAATTTTTTCCCCTAGAAACTTAAAAAAGTTTCTCTTTGTTTTACTCTGTATCTTGTCATCTATTGTAGTTACAAGTAAGATGCTGATATTTCATAATCCAGTGGCTAAATTTAGTAACTGTTCTCTTTTCATACTTAGAAGCAGGATAGCAAAGTTCCCTGATTCCAAAATCTTTGGGCCTCAGAAAATAATGGCATTATCTAAAAATATGTAGCTTTTCAAACATAAACGCATTTCACTTTGTCAGCATTTTGCCAGCTTTTTCAATGTACTGACACCAAACTTATTTTCCTTAACAAAGTCTTTACCATGATGGAAATCAGTATTCAGCACCAAAAAAAGCACAACAGCTTGATGAGTCTTGTGACAATAGAGGAAAGCATAAAAGTCGCATTTTTATTAGTTGTATCTTTATGACAGCATTTAAATACACAGGTGAATTCCCAGTATATAAACAAATATTTATTACTAACACAATAAAATATGAATAGCATTGAAAAGCCATTAAAGAACCTAGAAACTGTTGTAAGCTTCAATATCAGGGAGCTTGTAAATGAATGCATAAATAGAAAAATTATGCCTTAATTTAAATGCTCTCGTTATTTAAATGTTCTGCAGCTTTTAAATCATTTTAAAAAAAGCTAATTGAAAGCACAGAATATTTTAATAATTTAAAAGGACTTCCTGATTAATTTATAGGATTTATCTCCTTTCATTTTTGCTGTAAACCTTGCACACGTGAGCTGTGCAATTTGCTCCACAAATTATTTCAGATTGCTCACAAATGTTTTCTTGTCTTGCAAAGTTTGAAAAACCTAAAGATCAAATGGTTACCTTGGATCAGATATGGAACATGAGCAGCTTGAATTAAGCTGCTCATGTAATTTTTTTATATTGGTGGTATTGCAAAAGAAGCAGAATTTTACTTGTGCCCATTCTGAAGATCACTTAATGGGAAAATAGCTGGGTTTTGCACTCTAAGACTACCAACACGTCTAGTCAGGGGAGGTTGCCACTGAAATTTCCTTGTTGCAGGATCAATTTTTTGTAAAAATAAATAGACTGACATAGGCTGCAGTTTCAGGTATCTTAGATATTTAGGCACAGCATCAACTAAAGAAACTTACCACATCATCTTCTGAAAATGGGGCAAATCTGAGAAGTCCTTGGAGAGGTCTCCCACAAAGGGTGTTCTCAGCTGCCATTAAGACAGCTGCACAAAGAAGCTTGGTACCGGTGAAGATGGGGACAAGGCCCAAGGGAGGAAAATACAGAAGTTTTTGGGATATGTTCTCATGCCTGTGCTGGTGGTGCAGCAGTGGGATGGTGGTGAGAAGGGGAAAGCAGAGCTGTTGTTTGCTGAGGCTGGCCGCAGCAGGGGAAGAGATTCAGGACAGGCACTGGGAGGTTACACCAACCCCTCTTGGGGCAGAGGATGTGCTGGGAGCAGGCAGCACCAGCAGGTTGTCAAAGGGATTAGGCAGGATCATTAACACATGGGAAGGGGAGAAGGCAGGGAAGCTGGAGAAGCTTAAAGCAGTGGCAGGAGAAAGTGGCCAGGCTCACGTGCTCTCCCCAAGCTGTTTTGCCACCACAGAGTTCAGAGCATGGTGTGACACAGACCCCTTTTATGCCTAGGATGGCATTTCTTATGTTTGTATTTTCACACTTGAGATGCCAGAGTGAAGTGCTACAGAGCAGAAAAAAATAATATCACAGCCTCCCAAGAACTAATTGGAGTTGGAAACCACACAGAACAGCCTGGATATTCAGCAATTTTCTGTGAGAGAGCCATTCACTGAGGCTGGTTAGTTGTGCGTGCAGATGAACAGCCTAGGTAGCCTTGATGTGAAACTGCTCCTGCAGCAATCCCGTCCCACGTACTGCAGGATTACTGGTACAGATGTCTCATTCACTCATAGGGGACCTTCAGCAGCTCAGTTAGAGGAGACAACACAGGAAAAGCACTTTTCACTGCAAGAGAAGCCACGCTGAAAATGGCTCTGGACTTGCCCTGGCTAAAACATGTCCTGAGCAGCTCAGACACTGGTCTGAGAGAGACAATTACTATTCTTTGGTCCATTTATCACCATGGATTACAGGGAGCAGGTGATTTAGACAGTTACATCCAGGTCAAGCCAGAACTATAACTACATCATCCAAACCAGACAAGGCAAAATTTTCCTTTTATAGGGGTATCTTGAAAAATCCAACTTGACAGCAGTAAGGCAGTTGATAAATTACATTATCTCACTGCTTTTTGTACTCCTCTGAATACAGTCATCCACTGCCTTGTCTTGTATTCTATCTGGCTGCCTTTATGCCCCATGTTTGTGCAGTACCCAGTCCTGCTGTGTGATTAGGGCTCCTCTGAACAACAGAAAAGCCAAAAAATAATAACAACCTGTGTCAGAAACACAGTGTTTTAGCAGGACAGAAATTACCAATCACCAGGAGCAACTTTTCTGTTGTTACAGAGCTGAGATCTCTACAGGCTGTGGGTGAACCCCTATTAAGTACAAACTTCCCTATTGCTGACTTTTGCCCTCCTCAGAAGCATAGCATGATCAATTCTCTGCAGACAGTTCAGAAGTCTTAAAACCACCTTTCAAAAGCTCCAGGTGACAGAACAGCAAGAAGAATATTCACCCTTGCTATTACCTTGCTAGGCACAAAGGCAGAGATGCTGCTGTTGAATCAGGTCCATGGGACTCTCTTTGCCTCTCCCACTGCTAGGAGCCCTCCTGCCCAGACTGGACAGAGCAAAGCAGACCTCTGGAGAGCACAGAAGGATTTTGATGCTTCACTTTACAGCTTTAATTTCTGTCTGAGCACTTAGGAGTCCCAGGCCAGCCTAGAGCTTTTCTTATGATTTAAAATGCTGTAATATACTTGTCATGCTTTGGGCTTAAATGAATCTCTGAAGTTATGCAACTGATCTTTTAACTTCTAAAATCAACTGGGAGCTAAAATCTCATGAAGTATCCCATATCCATTTGAATTAAAAAGAAATTATGTATGCTTTCAAGTCTACTTTTGGTGAGTGCAGAATTTATCAGTTGGTCAGGTCTGTATTATTAATTTTTTTGTAGACAGACAAACTTCATTTTTTACTTCTTGGAATATACCAGTCTTTTTTCTGTACTAATTCAGTAGTGGTTAGTAAGATGGATGTTATCAGAGTGCTGACCATAACGTGAGCCTTGGAGCAGACCTGAAAAGTGCTTTATTCTTGGAAAAACACTTTGATATTGAAGTCTATGGTCAGAGGTAAAGTCTGATCCCAGTTAGAAAAATAAAGTGTAGAGTGAAATGATACCCAAGGAAAAGTGAAAAACAGGGTTCTGGGAAGGGAAAATAACTTATGAATGTAAGTCACAGGAATGAGTGAAGAGATGGGAAAAAACTCTACCAAAAGCCTTGAAAAGGACAATGCTTTCCTTCCCTTTTTCACCCTGCGCAATTCAATTTATTGCAGGTGGGTTGTTCAAGTGTTAGATTTGCCCTGGAACATTTCTGACCTTGCTGGGCTGCCGATTTCAGTGTCTTTTTGTCACACTTTTGCAGCAAACACATACACAGAGATTCAAAAGAATTTCTCATATTGCAGAAATACCAAACAAACCTTAAGAAACAAGATTCAAGAGTAATTGTAAGGCACAGGCTTCCTTCACCTAGCCCCTGACACCAACCGCACACTCCAACATAAATACCATCCCTATTTGAGAAGCACCAACTTGCTTGGGTTTTTTTTTTTTCACCTGTGCTTCCTGATAACTCATTCTTCTCCTGCTCTTGCCTCTAGTGTTAAACCTCAGTTTTTGCTTCCCTGTGGTAGGAAGTGCCCAAGAGGTTTGTGCAGTGGGGTACAGCCCAGCCAGGTGGCATAAATACTGCTGAAGTGTGGTGCCATAGGTGTCCAAGATAAAAAACTTAATGTCCCTAAATTTTTGCTTCAGCTCTCAGGATGCTCTGCCTACACAGAAAAGTCACCCACAAAGATACAGGGTTTTCATATTTTTTCTGGGAAAGCAGCCCAGGCTTTTTTCTGGCAGTAATGTTATGGCTGATGAAGTGTCGACAGGAAACAGCCAGAAACTCCCTGTAAGGCCCAAATGGTCTCCCCGAAGCCTCAATACCATTCCATTACGGGCAATAAGTGAGATGGAAATCAAGAGGGAAGTTTCATCTAAGTCTCATCATAATTCAGTGATGTGGAACTTAAGTGTGCCTACAAAATTGACTTTGTTCCTTTGCCTTTGCAAAGACCTTCTTCAATTTACTCAGTTCCCCTTATTTTTCCCCCTACATTTTCCATTTGCTGCTATGTCCTCTTTTTCACCCTTTAATTTTCTCCCTGACCTCTCTTCACAGTCCCACTGCAACTGCAGTTTCTATTAAATTTTAAGAATTATACATTTCATACTGGTTTTGGTGGAATAAATTCTGTGTTGATTGAGACCTGCATAAAACTATATTAAAAAAAAATTGCAAAAAAAAAAATAGAGGAAGTAGGTTCCAGCTATGATCCTTTACCCTGAGAGCTCAGATTATACCCACCAGGACAGTTCCTTCATCTTTCACAGAGTTGCCTTTGCTCGTTAAATAGGATCTGAATTATCTGAATTCAGGATGATTCTTAATATAATAAAGTCCCTGCAAAGAAGTTGGCAAAGGATGAGGACATTACATGGAAATTTGATGGCAGTATCTGGTATAATGGATGAAAAATCAGTTTCTTCATAAACATGGTGCTGAACTAGAGGGAAAGTAATGTCATCTTTCCTGATTTCAACCTCCTACAGAGAAATCATTCTGTGTCCCACATTATGGTCCTCTCATCCACTTCTCTTTAGAGCAAAGAGAGTTTCCACAGTGAGATGTGGAACCTTGGGAACATTTTGCGTAGGTAGAGTGTTTAGCAGTATCTCCTCATGTCCCCTGTCTTTTGCAAGGCATTGAAGAGGAACTGGAGATACATGACTCTGTGGTTTGGACCAAGTTGCCTGGATCATGAGCCCTACAGTGTAGCACTTAACTGGTAGAGGCCTCCTTCTTTTCTGGATCTGGTCCAAACTCTTCATTACAGTTTCACTACTGTGGAAAAGTTTCTTCTAAGATTAAAATTTATCTCTTGCAGAAGTTCAGCCTTTAAAGAGTGGTGACATGCATTACCCTAATGCAGTGTCCTTTTTTTGGACACAATTTCAAAGATGAATCATGCTCATGTGAAAAAGGTGAGATACTCAATTTTCTCTTATCAGTCCTGTAAACAATACACCTTCACTGTGTCAAAAATACCCAATTAAAAGCTTAAAATAAAAATAGATCTTAAAATAGGCATTAGTCCTGCTCACAGTTCAGTGCTGATGCTATTTGAAAGGCCCAGGAGACTTGCCCTTCACACTCCTTGTGCCAAGCAGCAGGGAGGTGGAGGCTTGAAACACTAAGGGACAACCTTTGAAAGGGACAACCACAAGCAGCTCTCAGCCATCGAAACGACCCTGCTGGTAGAGCCCATCAGGAATCTGCCTTTCACCCAGGGACTGCCTCATGGCAGCAGCCTTTGGGCTGCAGTGAACTCGAGTTCCATTGGGTTAAATCAATTCTCCTTCCACTGCTACAAAGCAACACAGCCACAGTGGTGATAGCGCTTGGGGTTCACTCCTCTCCTGAAGATACGAAATTTGAGACTAAGTCACCCACACTGGAAATTCTGGGAAATTCTTAAGCTTCTGGGTGTTTGGATTCGAGCATGGCAGCATTATCTCCTATGTCAGGAGAAAATAAACCAAGGCAAATGGAAGCCCTGTGAGACCACAGAAGCAGGTGTGGGCATGAAGGTGTGGTACAACCCCACAGTCACTTCAGTCACATGGATTTTATGTATCTCCTATTTTGTACAGAAAATGGGCACCAAACTGCTCAACACTGCCAGGGCTGAAGCCATTCTAGACATGTTCCTGTCTTCAGTGAAACTGCATTAAAAACTCAGGTGTTAGCAGAGAGACCCATACAAAAAGATGAAATCGGACAAGAAGATCTTGAACTTGACAAGAAGAACTCTTGAACCCAGGAACTCAGACTGCCTAAATTCCCTAAGCTGCCTCTGCATCTTATGTGACTGTGGACCTACATGAAGCAGAGCTATTGCTTTGAGACACACACAAAATGAGAGAAAAGAAGCTTCTGCCAGACAGAGAAAGGGCAGAGGACACAGAGGACAAAGGAAGAGGATAAGGAAGTAGCTGGAGGAAATGCATATAAGAGTGACAACAGTGATCTGAAAAAGCTACAAGTTGTAGCAATGGGGGACGTGAATATCACAGAGGATTCAAGCCTGAACTAAAAGGATGCATTAAGGCAATGGTGGGAGCAGATATTTATAAGCCGTATTATGTCCAAACATCTCACGTTAGCTCAGGTAAAAAGGTAAATGCAAAAGCTAAGAGTAGGTCAGGCACAACTGGTTTTATTCACAAACTAAGTTTTGCTTGAGTATAAACCAACTAGAACATAAGAGCTACATGGTTATTTGGAATATAAACTAAAAACTTCTCTTCTGGACAGCACAGGCTGAGGCTTTTTCAGAAGCCAGCACTCCAAATATTCCACACTGCCACATTTGCCAAAGATGCAAAATATTACAATGCAAAGATCAAAGTAATTTTCCCCATAAAAGTTTGCTGTGCTTCTCCTGTATCTCTGAATTCATCTGTGAACCATTGTTTCTACTACAGCTTCCTTCTGCTATCACAGAATCACACCGTGTTCCTGAGAGAATTACCCAAACACTTCTTGAACTCTGTCAGGGTTGGTGCTGTGACCTTCTCTCTGGGGAACCTGTTCCAGTGCCCAACCACCCTCTGGGTGAAGAACCTTTTCCTGATCTGTGAACACAGTTTGGCTTGGTGTGATGGGTTGACCTTGGCTGGACACCAGGCACCCACCCAGCCCCTCTGGACAGAGGAAAGAAAATAAGATGGAAAATGACTCATAGGTTGAGATAAGACAGTTTACTGAAGCAAAACTGAAAGTTTGCGTGCGCCCAAGCCAAGAGAAAAAAAGAATAGGATTATTCTCTACTTCCTGTTAGCAAGTGATGTTCAGCCACTTCTCAGGAAGCAGGGCTTCAGTATGAGGAGCAGTGGCTCTGGAAGGCAAACATTGTAAATAACAAATGCCTCCTCCTTTCCTTAGCTTTTATAACTTAGCTGGCATCATTTGGTATGGAATATTCTTTTGGTTAACTTGGGTCAGCAGGCCCAGTTGTGTCTTTTCCCAGGACTTTGCGCACTCCCAGCCTGTTGATGGAAGGGAATGCTGGGGAGGCAGCACTGATGCTGTGCCAGAGCTGCTCAGCAGTTTCCAAAGCACTTGTGTGTTGTCAACACCTTTCTAGATATCACTGCAAAGCACAGCACTCTAAGGGCTACTATGGGAAAATAAACTCCATCTCAGACAAACCTAATACAGTTGGGACGACTACACTGCTGCAAAACATGTTTAAAGAATCAAGTTAAACTGATTAAAATCTCTGCCTTACCTCTGCCAAGGGGTTTTGCTGGGGTTTTTTTGCCTGTCGCTTTGGCCAGACAAACCAAGTCACATGGGCAATTTGACACTGAAACTGCAACTGCATGCGTAAAACCAAATACCTTTTGGACCTTCTTCCTCTCATGCAAATTCCCACATTACATCACACAGCTGCTCACTTCACTGAAATCTTGTTGACAGTAATGCTAAATACCAGATGTTTAGGGATTACCTACAAGGGGGCCTGATGTTGAAAAGAGAGTTATGAGATGATCTTTCTCTTTAGAAAGCTTCCTCCTGACAATGAAAACAAGTCCCAACACTCGATGATTTACAGTTTCCCAACTGTTTGTTAGCCTTAAATTCCAAAGTTCTACTATTTCAAGTTTCATCCATATGATGCAATCTTGTTTTGGATCCTGCTAAACTCTGCTCCTACAGTTTTTAATGGCACAGAAATGTAAATTCTCATTCTTTACAATAATGTATTTCCTAATTTCTCTTTTTAATCCCCTTCTTTACAGTTCATTGGTTCATCAGATATGCCCTCCTATTAGCCATTTCAACTCCTCTGTATTATTGTGATGCCTACTCTTAAATAAATAGCCCTTACAGTCTTTAATGCCTTCATATGAGATTTTCCTTAATTGTCTTTGACAAGCAGATCTCCCAAAGGTTGTCAAGGACAATTTCTCTTAGTAACTTACTCTTGGGCCATGAAGTGACCACCCAATGGTCTGGCACAGTGTTCCACCATTACCTTCAGGGGATCTGTCCCCCAGAACCACAGACCATTTGCTGAACCTGCATCATACTTGTGTTCACTAAGAATGGAGGCAGATCCATGGTTTTGGGCTGAATTCATCAGAGCAGTAGAACACCTATTTACATGATCTATGGAAAAACAATGTAATTCTCTGTAGGAGAGCCAACCCTGGTACTGGTCTGCTGATTGTTTCTCTGCATGTTACACACCACCAGTGACTATTGCTATTGTGTTATCAAATACTATCAATAGGCAATAATGAAAAAAGTCAGGAAGCGTCTTCCCTCAAATGAAAGCCAGTGGAAGCTATCAGTAGCCTCTAAATGTTATTTCTTCTTTTCTGTTTGTTTGTTGGTATTCTTACAGTTTTAAATGAAGGAAAGACATTGGTAGAAATACTTTTACCACTTTTCATCATTTTTATTCCCAACAGCAATATGATACATTACACTGGTTCTTTGAAGAACTGGAAAGGGCAGGAAAAAGACTAATGAGGGTAGTTCGTCCAGATGCTAGTTATAATTTCAGCTTCACAAGAAATAACCCTGTTTAATTTTTTTTTTTTAATACTGGTAATCACACTCTATCTAATGTTGAATCTAGCATCAAATCTTTTCATTTGGCAATAACTCCTACAAAATGTGTCAAGAATGGTTGAATACCTTAACCAGAACTTGGGGATAAAGAGCTCCAAATGCATGTTTTTCTTTGGCAAATTTCTACAGAAAGGCAAACTAACTTTCTCAGAATTATTTTGCTGATACCTGTTTCTTCACCCAGCCTTTACACAACATGCATTTTGTAGAGAACAAACAGTAGTTTCTTCTTTAATAACTATTGTATATAACTCCCGGAATTACCATGGGGTAAAGGAGGATTAGTTGCTCTAATAAAGAGTTTAGGATTTCTGAATTTTTTCAGAACAAGCTTTCCCTCAAACAGTATTTCTTCAAGACTTGCACTGTTCTTTTCATTTTCTGCTACTTCTCATAGTGCAGTTGCTCTTGAATTTTACAAATTCATCTGTATCTTTCCTTTTGAGGACTCTGTTTTCCTGCAATGTCTTAATTACTCTGTTGGCCTAAAACAGGATTACTGAGGAGCCTGGAAAGGAGGAGGCTTTAGCTGAATCTGAGCGCTTACTACTTGTCAAAATACTCTGTAATCCTTGGTAGGATTACTCTCTGCAGTGCTTCCTTGCTGCTAAATGACAAACAAATAAAATTTGCTGTTTCAATACAGCATGAAATGTTTTTTCACTTTTAGTAGACCTGAGGCAATGTTTGACAAAGGTACCAGAAGGAAGAAGAACGACAAGGAAGAAAAACAAAGGCAAGGGTATGTCAGGTTTGTGGTGAGCCTAATCCTGCACCCCAAAGAGTTAGACCACAACAGGTCTAACTGTGACAGGTCTGTTTCATAGAGATTTTTTTCTGATCTTGAAGCTGAAATATGTCTTTGAGGTGGTCAGACAAAGCTCTCCAAATTCTGCATGCTGGGAATCACAGTCAACACTAATTCAATGCCAGAAGAAATGTCAGGGAAGGCGGTGAACATACATAATAGCTAAAGAAATCTTTTAAAATGCAGCCCAGGATAGATATTTTGGGTGAAAATTGGGTGTGGCAGACAGACACTCAATTTGGGAAGACTGGAGGGTGAAATAATGGATTAATAGCTATCAGTGCAAATAGCTGTCTTTTTTCCAGGAAAAACTGAGTTTCAGCCTACAGAGAGGTTGAAACAGGTGTGATGGTATTTTACCAAGCTATGGGGTTATTTTCCCTGCAGCAACCCTTGCATGACACTCTTGGCCAGATGTGCTGACTTTCTGGTGATGGAATTCTGGACCAAGAGGGGCACACCAAGATTTATGCCTCACAATACTTCATTAGATTCAGAAGTAGTTATAAAAGCACAACTATAATTTTATTTCAAGTAAGTGCTGTCATGAAAGTCTGATGAGTTCCCTGTTTTTCTGAGAACATGTAACAGTGATGGACATAATACAGAAATCCACACATGTGTGCTTTTGCAATCACATTCAGCACATCTTCCAGCTACTTTTATCTATCAGAAAGCTATGAATGTATTTTTTACCTGTTTTGATCTAGGGACATTTTACCAGTAGTGATTTTGTAGGATTCTAGGCTGAGTTTGTATATATTCCTGGATCATTTTACTGTTGGGTAGTCTGAAGAATGCTGCCAGAAGGCATGCTCTACCTATTCTCCTGGTTTTCAAGTGTTCTGTTGGGTTCTCAGTGCTACACATACCCCCTTCCAGAGTACTTTGTTGGTATCTGCACCTGTAAGGGCAGGTTGTCTTTTCCTGGGTTAACACTATTACCATGTTTTCCTTTGTGAATTTTTCATACAAAAGAATTACAGGTTTCTTCCCATGTTTTTCTTCCCAGGAATGCTCTTCTTGGTTCTCAAATGCTCGGGCTTTGTGGCAGTCTCTTCTAGACCTTTCATTCATTTTCCAGGACCTGCTTCCCACCACTGTACTATTCAAATTGTTCCATGGTAGCATGTGCCAGACGATATCAGCACAGTAAGGTTTTTGGGATAACACCTAGTTCTTACAATTTCCCCTGCCTCTATTTTTTACCCTTGTATGAAAAAAAGCCACTCTAGCTTCTGGCTCTGTTTAAGGAGTATTCAGTATACTAAATATAGACCCCAAGTGCAGACTAGTAACATACTCAGTTCATATGCTTTACATGGTTGTGCTAATAAAAGCCACAGAGGTTTTTTTTTCTTGCTCTAGAGGGGGGAAGCAAAATGTGTGAACTGCAGCCTCAGTATATTAATCTGCATTAAAAAAACAACCAAATGGTCCTTCCCAACAGCCTTTAAATCACAAAACCCATAGCAGCAGTGAAAGATAAACTTCTCAAATTCTTTAGATAATTCACATTAAGCCTCTTAAATTTTGATCCAAATCATCAAAGTCTTTAGAGTACTCAGCAGCGAACTGTGGACGTCTCTGAATACTCCTGGTCTGGGTCAGGCTTGCCCCTAACACCTCTAATAGCCATAGTTACCTGAAAGAAGTTAATTCATTCCAGAAATCCACCCATACTCAGAAGAACCTTTCATTCCTAAACCAAGAGATTGATGGGGGGAAAACCATTTGTTCTACGAATTCTAATGATATGCTGACAGTGAACAGAGGCAAGGCTGAGGCAGTCAGTCTCTTCTTTGCCTCAGCCTTCACCAACAGTTTCTCTGAGGTCCCTGTGTAATGAAAGGGGACCCATGCTGGAGCAGCCTCTTCCTGAAAGACTGCGGCCCGTGGAGGAGACCCACACTGGAGCAATTTGTGAAGAAATGCAATCCATGGGAAGAATTCACGTTGGAGTTTCTGTCCTGTAAAAGGGACACCATGCTGGAGCAGGTAATGAGCGTGGAGTCCTCCCCATGAGGAGGAAGGAGCAACAGAGACAATGTGGGATGAACTGACCACAACCCCCATTCCCCATCCCCCTGTGCCACTGAGCAGGGGAGGCAGAGAATTCAGGAGTGAAGCTGAGCCCAGGAAGAAGAGAGGGACAAAGGTGTTTTAAAATTGGTTTTATTTCTCATTACCCTACTCTGATTTGACCAGTAATAAATTCAGTTTACTTTTTCCCCAAGTCGAGTCTGTTTTGCCTGTGACAGTAACTGGTGACTGAACTCTCCTCATCCTTATCTTGACCCGTGAGCCTCTTGATATGTTTTTTCCCCTGTCCAGCTGAGGAGAGGAGGGATAAAACAGCTTTGGTGGGTACCTGGCATCCAGCCAGGGTCAACGCAGCACAGGGAATAAACCCTGACAGGGTTACACAAGGTTCATTAAATCAGTGCATTGACTTAGATGGTTGCCAGTGTGGATCTAAGAATATCTGCCCTAAATTTGTTTTAACACTCCAAATACTACAAACACTCATCCCAATTGCTTTCCAAAGGGATTATTTTTTTACACTGAAAAGCAGCCAGCTCCACAAAGCTGCTTGAACTCAGTTATGGCCTAAGCCAAGTTGATTTTTAACATTAAATAATGTTTCTAAATTGCTTTGGGGTTCATGGATGACAGTTCTTAGGAATTTGCAAAGAAGGGTTTAATTCTGCAAACACCCAAGTCACACACAAGCAGTTCTCACTCAGTGATACTGCCTCTAATTTTCACTGAGACCATGGATATTTTTTGTATGACTATGCAATATCAGATCAGCAGCCTATAAACTCCAAACCTTTCAAAAACATGAGTAAGTCCCATGAAAAATAATTTCAGCTTGAAAACCATGACATTTTAAAGATTCCTTTAACATGCTACTATTCATTTGAAAATTACACTTTTTAACTTCATTTTTTAAGCACCACCTTGAAAATAAAAATGACAAAATCTTCATTTTTTAAAAACTGAAAGTTTGCTTTGGGATGGCCTGCTCCTCCAAGAAAAGAAGCCTCAGGATAAATACAGCAACAACTTAAGTGCTGGTGTGTTTTGCTCAGGGTAAAGCCCATTTTCCTGTGGAGGGGAAGGGCAGATCTAGAGGTCTTTCAGAAATGGGCTAATCTCTGCCAGATCCAGTTAGGTTCAGTGACACTTAAAATCACTCTCAACACACTGGTATCTTGGACTTTTTATCAGGACTTGTCCAGTGATGGAGATACTACAATGTTCCTCAGCATACTTTTCCAAAGCTTCAGTATTTTAAAATAAAACCTTCTTCCCATCTCTCCATCTTACCAAACTGCTTCTTATCCAGCTTATGGGCGATACAGAGCACCTTGTTCCTGGGAGAGAGCAGAAAAGGGGCGAGGAGATTTCTGGTGTGAAGTGACACTTGGCTTCCCTGGGTCATCTTCTCACTGGACTAAACAGCCAGTTTTCTCTCAAGCTTTCCTATTACACCATATTTTCTCTAATTTGCCTTATTGTTTGCCTTTGCTGCTCTCCAGTATAGCCCACTTGTTTCTGGAACTGCAGTGCCCAAATCTGAAGAGGTTACTCCAGCTAAGTTTTCACTAGTTCTCAGGGGCACATTTCTTTCATTATTTATTTAATGTCTTATTTACATATCATGGCTCTGCCTCCTGCAAAGGTAGTTGCTTTTGTATTTTTGGAGAATGATGACACTGCTGACTCGTGTTCTGCTGCAACTCTTAGATCAGTTTCTGCCACCAGAGAACCCTGCTGCCACATTTTGGACTGTTTGTGTAACAAAGTCACAGTTAAGCAGGATCCTACCTGTGCTTGATGCTTTGCAAGAGCTGCTACTGCTGCTGAAAGATACTGTGGTTGTGCAACCGGGTCGTGTACTGACAAGCTGGATGCCTGTACCTTATGAAAAGAATGCCAGAGGTTTACACAAACAAACATATCACTGTAGGAGGGCCATGCAGCTGGGGAATGCTCAAACATAACTGGACAAGCCAAACAGGCAGTGTGGGTACTGGTGGGGATTGCCTGCATTGAACGTGGATAACAAAGATATCCAGTTTAAAAGCACATGAGAGAAATGCACAGTGAAAGGCACATGGAACTCACTGGGAAGGGAAGCTGTGGCTGGGGTTGGTTTCGTTTCCTGAACATTTTGGTTTAGTGTGTTCTGGTCAGTCTCCTGCAGAGAGCCAAGCTCACCACTCACTGTGCTGCCTGGATAAACAAATGCAAGTGATGGGTCCAGTGCCAGGTTGGGGGTTTTTTGTGAGCAGACTCGCCCCTTACCTGGCAGAACTGAATTAGGAAGAGGACCTGGAAAAAGCACCCATGCCTGGAAGGTGAACAATGTGCTGTGCAGCTTGTGATTGGGAGAGGGAGGCTGGGAGAAAAAGTTACAGAAACTTGCCAGCTGTATAGCTCAGAATTTTGCCCCAATTTAGAAGATGAGTTTGAAGTCTAAACCTGTCCTCCAGCTCATTTGTTACATGTAGATTTTATAGGCACCTTCCTTAGTTCTCTGTTCGTATCATTGATGTAAGCACTGAGCAGTTTTAGGCTCAGGACTGCCTTGTGGAGCTCCTTGTTGGAAATTAAACCATGGTTTTCGTTCTGTGAGTATGGCTATGGGAGCTGGTGCTCTCTTGCCCTACCACTTTCCCTCTCCAGCTTCCTTTGAGATCCCCATGTAAGACAGCACTGAAAGCCTTATGTGACGTCCCTTGCTTTCCCCTCTGTCCACAGTCTCCTGCCTTTGTCCTAGGAGGGAATTATTTTGTTTTGACATGATTTGTTCAAGAAAAATTGATGTTGGCTTTTTCCTGACACTGTATTATCCTTCCGTAATCCATTTCAAACACATGAAAGAACTCCATAAATATATAAATGAATTAGCCAAATATTTCCTACCTAATCTTTAATGCAGTCTACTCACAGTTCATAAAAATATTTACGCAGAGACACATTATTTTTTTTCTCTGATCCTTTCTGAGCCTACGTAAATGCTTAACATAGCTGCTTTCTGCACAAATTAAATAAGATAATTCCCTGTAAATGAAGTAAAAAGCTGAGACTTAATTTGTGAAGCCAGTCACTCACAGAAAATCCTAGAGCAGTCTTTTCCAAAGGTTGAGGAGAGTTTGGCTCCAAAAATACAACTCTGATTTTGCCCCTGAACTCCTTTGAACATTTATTCAAGTGTTGAAAATATTTTAAATGATAACATCAAGTACTGCATTATGCAGCAAGGTCTGTAAATCTTTTTGGTGAACTTCAAGAGTTTCATGAGTGTATTTGGCAAGTACATAGGAAATACTTAATAAGTTTATTTATAAAGCATTATAAAGGGACATAAACAGTTTATGGGCACATAATAAAGAGATAAATAAGTGTTAAGGAGTATTTATCAAATCAATCTAATCTCCAAACACAGGGTTTAATTAGCATTTCTGCGAAGTCTCCTGCTCTCTCTGCCATCACATTGTAAATGTTACACTACTCAGCAAGGCTAGGATAAGATGTGGTACTCTTCCTGGAGCATTTGTACTACAGCAATAATTCATAGTTTGGATGCCAGGATGCTGGGACGTTGATTAATGTAATGACATACTTTATGGTATCCCTGGCAGAAGCTAGGAGAGATCACAATTTATACTGAAAAGTGAATTCAGGATTCTTATTCAGAGCAGAAGGTTTCAAGATAAATGATACACTACCCTACGGCTTCTTGCAATGGTTACTGATTGTATTTTATTACACAGCGGCGTAACTTGACCTTAAGAAATACTACATACATTCAAGATGCAATTTATCAGATGGCTTATGTATCAAAGAAAAAACACTCATGCCAGCACTCAGACATAAAATAGCCCTCAGAAACCACAGCCAGACATACACCATCCCCTGGATGCTGTGTGTGTGGGACTGTGAGAAGACCTGCTCCAAGAGCTGAGATTTCATCCCATCTCCCCAGAGATGCTGCAGGAGCAGAAGGATCTGTCCTCCAGCCCTCCATATAACCACAGTCAAGTCACCCAAAAGACCTCTGCTATGGACAGGAACTTTCAAATCAAAATAAATCCCAGGCCTTTCTCCAACCTTCAAACCATTATAACTAAAACAGAGGAAGTATTTTTGTCTCACAGAATAACACAAATGGTAATGATGTGGTCTTTTTTACAAAAACAACTAGACATTATGTCACTGCCAAAGAGATGGGGAGTTATCGAAAACCAACACTGAGTATCATAAATTATTGTTTATCACTAGACAAATAAATGTCTGTCTTTGAAAATGGACCTACTTGTGTGGTTAAAGTTTAAAACAGCATTTATGGTAGCAATTTAAGCTCTTAAAATATACACTTTAAAAATAAAAAGACTTACTGTAATGTCCCTCAGCTGAATTTCTGCAGAATAGTATTAAATCATTCCAATTACTTAATGCAGTCTGTAATTTATCAGCCCAAATAAGTCAGGCTTGTCAAGCCCAGACCCAGATACATGTAATTGTTAAATTACATAAACTTCATGTATATTATGAATTATTCAGATATCAAATGGACTCTTTAAAATTAGTAAGTGGTTTCTTATATGTAAACAGCATATTGATTACATATATCTGATTTTTCTTCCTAAAGTCCAATGTATTTTTTGTAGAATCTGGGAAAAGAGTGATCAAAACAGGGCTTGGAGTAAATGTTGCAAATTAGGAGTGAAGAAAGGAAAAAAAAAAATGAAAAGCTCACCCATGTATGCAGTGAACATCCAGAACTCCCAGTGAATTCAGAAGTTGTGATGTATCTGAGTCATCCCTTTGGCCCACACAGACAGTCTCTGCCCACACAGACACACTGCAACATTACACTCCTCCTACGATTTTGGTAACATAAATATTACGATTTAGAACTTGAATAGTATTTTCATTTTTGCATTTCTTTACAGGCATTACTTAATTAATCCACCCACCAGACCAGACGAGCATTACTAGCTCTGTTAATCCACACATAATTATCAACAATGGTCCATTAACATTATACAAGAGGTGAAGAGCAGAATAAGAACCCATTGGGATCCAGGTGATCCAGAGTGCCCTCAGGAACTTGTAAGGGTGTCATACTGCCAGAGGGCAATTTTGGAGACTCATATTCAGGGGTGACTGTGACTCTGCTGTCAACAAGAGATAGTTGTGGTGGTGCCAAATGACATATGACTGACCAAAGAAGAGCTGAACCTCCATTTCACCTTTTTGTTCATATTGCACTTACTCTTTTCCTGCTGGAAATCATTATACATAGAGGCTTTTTTCTAGGTTTCATGCTGTAATGTTTGAACACCAGATTTCACTGAAGTAAAAAATAAATTTCCATTTGGTATTATGAAATACAATAGAATAAATAATTTCTGTTGTAATAAAGAGTTCTTACCAAAGTTCCCTTTGTGCATAAAATGTATTACAGAATTTTAGGAAACACTTAATTTGATTAACAGTCTTCTGCATTAATCCTTTGCTCAGTCACTCTTGAAAGCTGCATTAATTTAACAGAAGCTTTGCCAGGCTGCCTACATGGCCATGGATCAATATCCCAAAAGGCAACCATGCATAAGCTTTGATTGTGACTTCATGATCAAGAAAGAAAGTCCATCTATTATGAATACTAATTGAAATATCCAAACATTTATGCCTACATTTCTAGAATACAGTGTTTAAAAATGAACTATCAACAGAGGCTACAACCTTATATTATCCTTTTGATACTGTTTCTGACTACAAGTGAAAAAGTATTTTAAGTCTTGGATACTGCCCTCAGTTTTAGGCAACGGAGATTGTACTTGATCCTGGAGGCCATTGTGTAGAATGCAGAGCAATATTGCACAGCTATACTCTGCAAAAATTACATCTACTCTTTATGTGGGGGAAAGGAATTGCTGAATATGATCCTGCCTCTTCCAAGATCCCCACCAAACACCTCCCCAGGAAGAAGAAGCAGAGCTCCTTCAGAATCCTTTGAGGAGAATTCAATCTTGTATTTCTCAGTGAGACAGTGAGTTACTGGGTGAGAATAGTGGTTTTCCTTCTTCAAAAGATAAGCTTTTCAGTGAAAACAATCACAAATCACAGAGCCTAACCAACGTTACTGGGACTTCAGGGTCTGTAATTGCTAAATTTAATCCTGCAAGCCTATCATAAAGAGTTCAAACCAATAGAGCTAGGTTAAGCACATAGTTAGGAAATTAAAAATAGGTGGTGGCAATAAAAACAGAAGGGAAAATGAAGGAAGAAATTAAAGAAGACCTGATGTTCACAGGAGAGTGTTCAGATCCTTTACTGAAAAAGGCCTCGGGGAATATTTGGAAAACAAAGATTAGCATTACTGCCACTGTGCTCGGGATTCATTATTCATGGGGAACCTCTCTATAATTAACATCTATTTAGTAATAAACTGTGGTTAACGACTGATATAGGAACAATTATTACTATTGAATTTTCTGTTAGGGGTTGGAAAACCTGAAAGGAGAGGGAATGGAGTGCAGGAGCATGGAAATTCTCTCTTTGAATTCAAGTCTTGGAGAATTCTGCTGAAATGTTTTCTTGTTTTCTGCTACTCTATCACACAGATGGGAATTTAAGATGAAGCCCATCTTCATAAAGATGAAACTTTAACATATTACTTCAAAATGCAAATAATAAAATTAACTAGTTTGTTGAAAGATTGCCTTCACACTATAAACTGCCAGTCCCACTGCCCTTCTGGACACCACTAGATTCTGGACTCAGTATCATGTCCAGAACTAGGAGGAAGGTTTAATGTTTAAATGAGCTTACTCAAACTGATACAGATCTACATGTAAGCATATGTTACTCTAGTTCCCATCAGTTTATTTTGCAAGTAGGATGTAGTTTTCTTCTGTGCTTTTTACTGTTTCTCTCCACCATCCTTCCTTTGTGTTTTGGTCCTACTTTTTTTTTTCACTCTATTGTCATCTTTAGATTCAAAACTTGAATGCCATCATTTTTTCAGTTGTCCATGTTAAGTTTATTTTTCCTTGTGACAGTTTTTCTCTGACACGAGTGTCTTCTCTCTAACTGACCAACCTAAATCTTCAGTTTTCTTACACAGCTTGCTCCAAGTGAATTTTGCCTTCATGTTAAATCTCTATCCCACTTTGATACACTCTCCACTTTGGTGTACTGAGAGAAAAGTAATAGTCAACCAGTGCCATTTGTCTCAGTCTCACTGCTGCTTTGAACTGACAACCAGATCAGCAGATCAGCTCCTGTTCCTGGGCAGACAGGGTAGGATAGCTAGGGAGGAAGGTGGTCAATGAGCTGAGCTTCACAGACCAAGATCCTACTTATAGCAGATGAAAAAGATATTCATAAAACAGGAGAGGGAGAACAGGGCGTGCAGCAGGATTTGTAGGCCAGAGGACCTGTATGAGCTCTCTTGTGATATGTTCCAGAAATGTGAAACTTTAATGTTTATACAGTTCTTCAATCACTTGACTTCACATTTCAATCAACTGCTTTTTAAAACTGCTCTAATTCTATCTCTCTGAGAACGTACAACTTTTGAATGTGGAAGAGATAATTTGATCCATTAAGTTTTATTAGTAGATTCAGCTAAATGCTTCTAAGACCAGGAATAAAACCATCTTAAAGATGGGCTGTACCACGTAGTTATGATGGATAGCACAGAAATTTCATGCAGCCTGCTTCCTGAATCTCATCACCAACCATTACAACTTCCTGGCAGTGCTCTCTAAAACAACTTGTCCCTCCCTGTAACCAAGCACCTGGTCATGCCAAGAGGGACTGGAAAACACTGAAGGGAGTCTCCTGTTTCTTGACACCTGGAACTAGCTTTATAAACAACAGACAGTCTAACAAAGACCCAAAGCAACCACGACATAAAGTGACTCACTTTCAATCTATACAACTCACTGCTGACATGGATAGGAGTAGCTGTGGGATTGAAAACTACTTGCAGCAAGCAGAGCAAGCCCACTGGTGTTAGTGGAAACTCAGGCTTGACTCCCCAGCTTTCTTAGTTCTGTCATCAATGCTTCCTTTTTTTTACAACATATAGGAAATGCCCTAACAAACTTGGAGGATTCTTGGAGGAACTAAAATCAATACATAGAAGAACTTTTCCTACAGGGACAGCCTGACTAAGGTCTGGGCTAGTTTTGCTCTTCTGGAGAGCCTTCACTAAGCCTGGAGGCAACACTGCACAGAGGCAGAGAAATAGATCCTGTATAGTGGATCCAGGCCATCAGATATTCAGCATGGAGAATATCATGGCATGGATCACATCTTCAGAATGGTAACAAAACAAAATCTTGTTGGCATGTTGGAGTGGATATTTAAACACTGAAAAAACTCCATTCTCTGTCATCAAATACACACTTGGGACATACAAGGAAGGATTGGGATTCTATAAATAAGTTTAAATATACCAAAGTATTGTATGTTTTTAAGAGTAAATTAAATGTAACATAGGAAGCTGTTCGATATCCTGGGATGGATGCAAGGCCTGTGGGCAAGCATCCAAATAAGAGAGTGATGCTTAAGGAGCAGTGCAGGGTCCCAGAAGGCAAGCAGGACCCTTCTCAGCTCTTTGGGCCAATGAAGCACTGACTGCAGAATAAAGACATTTAAAATGGATATTTTCCTTGCGATTGACAGTAATGGATATTTTCAAAAAACAGCTTATTGAAACCACTTATACATGTTTAGGTTTGGAAATCAAGTACAGAGCCTGCACATTGTGAAATACAATGGATGTTTGTACCAACTGTAATTGTCTATTTATTTGCATGCCACTGAGTATCATCAGACACTCATACAGCCAGCAGCACAAGGATAGGAAGACAATAATACAATGTCAAAACCAAGTCAGACCATGTCAGCACAAATGATACACTGCAATCCAAAATAAATTGAACATGAAATCTTAAGCCAGCAGGGAAGGCAAGCTTGGAGAACTCACAAAATCAAGGCGCTCTGGGGATATTCCTAATTGCTCTGAGAAATTACATGTTAAGAGCATATTTGCTCATCCATGCTTCACCTCATGCTCAACAGGTGTGTATGGTAGGCAACCAAAGTAATCAATGCAGACATAGAAGACCTTCCAGAGCTCCCATTTTGGTCATGAGGGGTCAATGCCATCTAGGAAGAGACAAAAACCACTGAAACAAATGCCTCCATCAGTATTAGCAGACTGTTTAGCAGCTTCCTCAGAGATTTCAAAGCTAGGGTTGTTCCTGCTTATTCACTGCCAGGCTCTGAGAAAGAGAAGCAAATAACCCAGAAGTAGATCCAACATCCAACCTGCCAAGCCCCTGCTCCTCCACCTGCAGTGGGTGCCTGTGATGTTACTCCTGGGATATCAGTCCTTACACAGGAACTGCTTTACCAGACAAGTCTCCTTCTCCACAGCCACTGCTGGATTTATCAGTGTTTTCCTCCAAGCTGTGATGCAGATAGCTGGGGCACATTCCCTTTAAAATAAATACACCTGTCACTGCATTCATCTTGCAGGGAGAATAAATACTTTCAGCAGGGAATTTCTTGTATGTGGTTTCAGACCTCAGGGCAATATTTTTCTAAACATCTGAACTTTAGATGTTTTTGTTATTTTTCTGCTGGGAGGAAGGGACATAGAAAGACATCCTTTGAATGCTGAAAAAATATTTTTACAACCTTTTGAAAGGGAACATATCTGCAGCTTGAGGTAAGAAATCAAATTCTTCCAGAGAATAAAGCATATTCTTCAATTCAGTTAAAAATACCAATTAATCTTCTTTCCTTTTTGTACAAGAGACAGCCTCCTTTACTGATTTCACTTACAAAACATTTGACAATACATTTTTCATACAGACATGGTTTGCTAATTTTCATGGAGAGTGATTCAGTTAGCTGCATTCATTCATGAATCTTTAAAGCATATTTTTCTCATAATCAATTTATTCATCGATTATTGTTATATTTCTTAAATATTTTTGTTGGATTGTTTACTCTCCACTGCACACTGTAAGTCTTCTAAGAGATTTTTCTTCTTTAAGACAAAAAAATAATTTTAGCTGTTTCATTGTAATTGTTTTATGAAGTTAATAAGCATTCATATTATTGCTGTTGTAGTTGTTACTGCTGTTATTGAATTTGCAGCAGTTGTTGCAGTATCCACCTACTTTCTTTCCTGGACAAGAGAGAATTAGCTCATTGTTTTCAGGCCCAAAACCTGGGGAAAAATCTATCATTGTAATGAGAAATGTATTACAGAGATCAAAGTAGGGGAGAAACGCAGCATGGAAAACCCTGAAACATTCACTGGGGAGTTGTATGTGCACTTGTTAATCCATGTGGCAGTGCAAAAAAGTGTGGCCATGAAAGGTGCCTGTTGTTACACATCTGTTGCTTTGCTTGTTCTTCTCCACTGTTGCAAAAATGGCTGTTTGTCCCCAAGTGACATTTTTTTGATGTAATGGAGGAAAACAAGTTTTTCCATACAATGAAAATACTAATACTAAAATCAAGTCTGTGGAAAGTCAGAAAGGGTGGAGGTTCCTAAAAAGATAACTAAGTAAATCCAATTTCAGCATTAGACCAGCTAAGGAGTACTAAGCTGCCTCATTTTTCTTTTCTTATTAAGTCAACAGTTCTCGCCATTATTGTTTTTCATTAATATCTGACTTGTGGAGTCTTATTATTCTGTAAAACTCGGTTTCTCTCATTTTAAAGTTTGTTTGCCTCTGAGAGAAAGGAAAAGTAAATATCAGTTCAAAAGCAAAGGGTAATTTATATTGTAAGTTATTACAAATTTGGTATTATAAATATAATCTCATTAGCCTAAGTACAGTAGTAATTTTTTAAGTTCCTCAGGGCTAGGCTTAGCAGTCCCCTGAAAAAAGGACTTTCTGGGAAAAGAAACTACTTACTGGTTTGTGATTCATCAAGGCACTAATTTTCAAATGCACATAAAAATAAATCCCTAGAACTATTTTGTACGGAACTGCTCTTATAATAAGTGATTTTATTCAACAATAGATGCAGCTATCTGTCTCTATGCTATCAAGGGGAAGACAAATGATTACACCCAACATTGCTACATACTGCCGTGAATTTGGTTTGGTCCCTAAAACGCCCAAGTCTGTCGTGTAGCTGGAAACAGAAACCATTGCAGTCACAGAGCTGCCTCCTCTGGGACACTTGTGCACAGAGGAAATAGGATTGTTTATATAGAGAAAGGGGGTGGGAGAGAAAGCACTAGATTTTTTGCAACAAGCATTCTACAGCAATGTCCTATACCACCTGGGTCAAATGGGGACCTCTGTCAGGTAAGTGAAAAGGTTTTGGTTGTGCACAGAACATTACAACTGACCAGTCACATAACAGGCCAGTTCTATCAGACTGGAGGTATCAGTACAGTAGAACCACTTTTTGTCCTTCCCAGTGCAATTTCATACATTTATTTCCTCCCCAGCAGTTTTAGATCACATGAAACAAATTCTAGCCCCCCAATTTCCCTTTCCTCTCTGTGGGGCCCTGATTCTTGGGATGATTTCCTGAGGTGCTGAGCTCCATCACCTGGGGACAAACCCTGGGAGATCCCCTTCTGTAGGTGAACACTCAAAGCTGGACACTGAAGATGAGGGGCTGAGCCCCAGTACTGCTCCACTTGGTGCATCTGCTTTGGAGGAATGGGCAAGTTACCCATTACTTGTAGCACAGAGCCACGGCTTTGGCACCGTGTCAGTGAAGCCCCTGCACAGCAGATCCCTGAGACACCTGACGAGGTTCACAATGATGATGAAATGCCCAGTGTGGATAAGAAAGCCTGAGACCAGATCATTTTATTGTTACTAAATATACTTAATATCGCTATTAAATATATTATAAGATATATAAAACCAGAACTTAGATTTAGTTTTGGTCTTAGCTGTCTGTAGTGGCTTCCTGGACATACCAGAACAGCACATAGTGCATATTTCTCCCACTGTCTGCTAAATGTCTGAGTTTCTCCTTTAATTGCTGTGAAACAAGTGAAGTCTTTTCACTTCCTTCTGTTGTTTAGGGAATGGGACAATTCATGTCCAGCAAATACAAACCCAGTAATATGCATTTTGAGGCTGAAATTATGTCTTCCATGTTCTGCTGTTACTATGGTTACCATCCCACAGCATCCCTGCACGCATGGCTAAAAGAAACAGCACAAAAATAAATGTTCAGGTTAAAAACAAAAGGAGAGTCTGGGTCTATTAAAAAATACAAAGTATGACTTGAGGAATCTAAAAGATTTATTCCATGATGACAAAGGAAGATGGATGTCCCCATGGTTCTGTTGATAAATTTCCCTACTTTGGCTTTAAATGCTGTAGTAAATTTTTGTCCCATCTAGAACTGGGAAGATGGATGAGACACTCTCATGCTCCAGAAAGCAGCCAGTGTCAGTGCATGCCTGGGAAGGGGAGAACAACTGTTGCTTTATTCCAGTTATTTACTCCAGCTTATTCCCTGGAGCCATGAACCACAAGAGTGTTAGGTTTCCTAATGCCAGCCTGGGCAGCTTGCCATCGTCATGGGAGTTAGTAGGACATCAGGGGTTGCACTGAGAGCTGGAAGATCAAGCCCTGCTCTGGATTTGGCACACAGTAACAAAATGACTTGGTGGCTACAGTGGAATTTTGTTGGAGATCTGTGTCTCAGACCACAGATGCAAAATTCAACATCAGGCCAAACCATGAGAGGTGCCAGCATCTGAGTTGTCCCCCACAGTAAGTGCTCTCCTGGCTGTATTTGATTTACACAGCTTAGTGCCTTCTTTGGACATAACCATGGCCAAGAACCTCAGCTAGACCTTCCCCAGCCCTGTGAGGAGATGGGTGTAGACAACTTCTCTGGATGCACCTGACCCATCCTGTCTGGAGAGATCCCTGTACAGCAGACGTGTCCAGGTATCTGTCCAGGAACGTACTGGATATTGGTGGGGTCAGGGACATTCCTGACTTCTTCCCCATCCCGAAACATCATGGGGTGACAGCACTAGTCCTGACCAAGGAGGGAGACCTGCGGGTGATGGCAATCCAACTCTCAAAAGACAGAAGGTGCTCTGCCCCATAGGGAATGCTGGCATTTGGCAGGAGGTAACTGCAGACCAATGGGAGCAGAGAGACTGACCAAAACATAATCTATCTCTGCTTGCCAAGGAGGAGGTGACCTGAGTTCCCAGCTTTTCACAAGCCCAAAGGCTTCATATCGCTGTGAAGGAGGGAGAACCTTCTCTAGGAGGTGAGTGATGTGAGTCTGACCAACCCAGAGGCTACCCTCAAACTGTGCCCTGCAAACCACTGCATGCTTTGAGCAACATTTACTCATCACCTTGAGGCAAAGACATCACTAACTAAAAGCCATGATGATAGCTGTGATCTGAAGACTGACATTAGGATTGAATATTATAATTTCAACAACTGAGCAACTAAACAAAAGAGAAAAACATCCTACAAGTAGAGATGGGATTTTTAAAAATCCCCAGTATCAAAAAAGTCACACATTTTCAACTTTGACCCACCATATGCCCTAGAAAATACATTGAGTTAATGGCTGACAGTACATTCTTTATGTACCTAACAACTCAGTCTGATAAATAACTGGCCAGAGAACCAACTCCACTGTTATGACATCAATGGAAAAGTGAATAAATCATCTTCTTACAGTCAGTCATTTTGCTTGGATGATTTCAGAATAAGTATAAATTTGTGAACTGCTGCAGACAGTAAATTTAAATGCACACAACAGTAAGTGTAAGGGAAAGACTGGGGTATTCCTGAGTACCAGGAGGTAGCTGGAAGCAGAACCTGCACTGTCCTGAGTCACAGACTTGACTATTATGACCTGGGTTTACTGCACACCAGCATAATGAAGGCTGGTATAGCCAATAGTCTATCTAGAGCAATGATGCTGTGGAATGATCCAATTTATGTGAAGCCTAAATGCTAGAAAGTAATGCTGTTATTATCCTGCACCTTCTTATTTTTGCTTTTCCTATGTGAGCATCATTGTATCATAATTTTCAAAGTTTTCACTGGAAAAAAATGCAAACTGAGTTCTACAGCCTTAAGATACCGAAAAAGAGGTCCTAATTATTTTCTTCTATGTTTGTTGAGTTGAGATTGCAGCACCAAAAAGGTCATTGCATTTCAGGGTCACTCTGTTTTTGTATTTGATCTACAAAGGTTGATTGAAAGCAGAGCAACATCTGAATGGTTGAGTTCTTCCTTCAGTGTATATCTCAGAGGCAAGGTATGATTTCAGGAATAAATGACAAAAAGGAAAGTCACTATTCTTCATTTAAAAAATGACTGGCATGAGGTGCTGTGAAATGGGAGGGAATAAAATAGAATAAAAGTGTGAAAATGCATCCTGAATTCCCCAGCACTTCCCTGCTGTGTCCTTAGGGCATTTCAAGACCTACCTTGGTAAAAGGCTTTGCATAATAATCACTGCTATGATTAGCGCAGTGTTTCACATTATATAATACATACTATTCACCTGATAAGCATTGCAAGAATTATTTGCAATTAAAGTTTCAAAACGTTCCAGGCTTTAAGATTTCTTCCTCTCTACCAAAGTAACCCCATCAGTTTTCTCAGCAGCCCCTCAGTAACTCACTTAAAAGTAGGAACATTCTTTAAAATTCGCTCTAAATGATCACAAATTTGTAACAGCAATGATACCAGCAGACCCAGGGCTATAAGCAATTCACCAGCAGAGGTTTACTGGTCATCCAAGGGCTGAAATGTGGGACCTGAGTAAACCAGGTGTAGGAGTAATGAAACAACACTGAAAGAGAGTAAATTCTGACCTAATGTAGACTGGCAAGCCAATGAAGGAATGGCAAATTGCAGAACATGTTAGTAAAGGCAAAAACAATCCCAAAAGGACCCCAGGAGGAAATCATCAACATTGTGCAGCTTGGGATGCTGAGGATGCTCTGTACTCCAAGACTTAAGACACTGGCAGCAGAACCCAGTAGAGCAATGGAAGGATGAGCACACCACCAGAGAAATGGATGGGGGTTAGAAAGCTTTGCATATGTGTAATTTTAACAATTTGAACTTGTGTTCCTTATGATCATCACAACTGGAGTAATAATAACTTTTGCTCTGGGCTCTTAACACTTTAAGTAGACTAAATTCTTTGCTTTACATCTCATGTGGGCTCCTTTTGCAGCTATCAAGTCTTCGAGTTGAACAATCTGGTAGGAGGATTTCAAGCAACCTTTCTGTAGCTTGGATGCAGCAGGTTGGTAACAGCTGTCCTGAGGATACCCTGCTAGCAGAGTGAAACATGCAGCTCGACACCACAGCCAAGCTCTCCTGGGGAAATTGGGCACTGCCTTCTAGGAATTCAGGCTCCCAAGCTGCAGATGGATGTGGACAAGCCTGGCATCAGGGTCCTAAGACAATAGATATGCCTGAAATAATAAAAGCTAAGAATCTGGTGCTTCTTTTACTATGCAGAAAGCACCAAAAAGCTATGAGATACACTTCAGGGTCTCCCTCTTCCCCGTCTTACTGAATTATATTTGGCTGAACTGTATTTAGACTTATTTATGCTCCATATATAGCTCTCCATGAAAAATAAGTATGCCCTTGGAGCCTTAAATCAAAATACTATAGCATATTTAATAATACAGTATAGTTTTGCAACTCGACCATGTAAATAACATGATTTTTTTCTTTTTAGCAGCATTTATTCTTCTAATTTAAAAGCTTGTAAGAAAGATTAAGTATTCACAGCAGTAAACTGTAATTCTAAAGTCATTAGGGACTAGCTATTGCTCAATACAAATGCTAATGTAGTTTAAACTTGATATAACCTTTCTAGATTTAAGACATCAGCAAATAAAATGTTAATAAAAACTTCTGGACTGTATCTAGATTTCTTTTTACATTAGTAACCTCACTATTACAGAATGAACAATAATCAAAATCTATTTTTCTCAAATGATTTCTACTAGATCAAGTAACAGTAAGGGAAACAAAAAAATTTGAGTGAGAAATACTCATTCATATGAACTAGGAATGGAAAAAAGACACTGCATTCCTGAATACAAACAGCAAATTAACAGGAAAATAATATTGAATAGTCTTGAGAAATGTTGAGCTTCACATGTTTAATGTTTATTGTCATTGTTTTGTTGTGTTTATTAAGGTAGAATGACAAAAAGTACGAAGAACAAATCCCCCAGTAGCAAATACCCTGCAGTTTGGCAAGCAAACTTTAGAGATGAGTGGAAACTTCAGGAGTGGCTGTAGTGTAGCACTGCCAAGGACCGTGGTTAGGGAAATCCATACATTTCCCTGTCTGCTTGTCCTGTCACGAAAGCACCCCACATCTCAGTGGAACCGTGCATGGGAACTGTACCTTCAACCTGCCAGGAGGGAGACCAAAGGGGACCTGAGGAACGCCTTCACCAGGGACTGCTTCTTCTTCTCTTTCAGCTTCCCTGGCTGGAGGACCTTGTGTCTGCTCATTTTGTGCCATCAGCTGCAAAGACCATTTCTGGTGGTGATGCCATGCAGGCCTCATGGTGATGCCTTTCATGGCAATGCCAGGCAGGAGCTCTCATCACCTTTCATGGTGGTGCCATGAAGGAGCTAGCCAAGAGCTGAGCAGCACACATCTGTCTGAAAACAGTGCTAGCACCCCTTCCTCCCGTGCCAGCTGCAGAGGGAAGGGATGTTGTCTAGTTAGGGAAGGAGAGGATTCACAGAAGGACCACATTAGGATCACACTGATGTTCAACGCTTCTTTTCTCAGTACAACATCAGGTAGAACATTTTGTTACTTCTGAAAGGAAAATTTTGGGCATTTTAAACCCAAGGCATCCCATATTCCATCTCCTCTTTCACAGCAGCAACCTCCATGAGATAAAATGGAAGCTCTGGAGGTCGTGTCCCAGCAACCCCAGACTGCCACTCCCCAGTTCAGACACAAGCTCTCCACTCACCATAGCCCCTTGTCTATGGAAACACAACTGTGCTGTGAGGTTTAATTACATAATTGCAGAAATAATGTTGCCTTGTTAATTGAAAATCAGTATAGCTTTTTCTGTGAAATGAAAAAGCCTAAACTATAGAAGCAGGCACTCCAGTGTATAAATTCTGATTTATATTCACACAGACTGTCTCCTCCTTGTCGTATTATGAACACACCCCCAGGCATTCAAGACATTTTGTTTGCTTTGGTGAACAAATACAGACTTATATGTCTGGTGTCTTTTATGACAAACTATACAGGCATCATTCTTCATGCAGGCCCAGCAAAAATGATCTCAATACTTTGAGTGAGTACAAACGTATGCACACAAAAAACCCCCAAAACTTCAACTAGCCACAACAGAATCAGAATACAAATCCCAAGGAACAGATGTGGTTCAGTAAAGTGAAGGGAGGTCATGAGCATCTTTCTTTGAGAGGCTGGTGTTACATCAGAGAGGGAAGCGTGGTTCTGCAACACGTAAATTGTTGCAGTGGAGACGGAATGGTCAGTTCAGTAGGAGGACAGAAGTATGGGGAATGACATTACTGGATCAATAAAATCTTCCTCTATCTCCCACGCAGTGCATCACCTGCAGTGCTGCACAAAGCGCCAAGAACAATATCTTGAGTTTTGCATCAGCTGCTGAGATCTGGGAGACACACTGAGGTTTTGCTCACCAAATCCAGTAATGTAATTAACAGGGTAATGGAGAAAATAAGAATAAACCCTGAAAAATCAAATTGCATCCTGACTATATAAATTTTGAATCAAATTATTAATAGTAAATTGACATATAGTTATTATTGTAGCAGACTCCTAGGGCTCCAGTCTGCCAGTGAAGCATTGGCTGGGGTACAATAAAAGTGACACAAAGGGTTGTCTTCATTATCAATTAGCCAAATATGGAGTTTGTACAACCACGGCAAATCCTTTGAGCAAAATCATTCTGCCAGTCAATACTCTACTTGCTAGTATGAGCAATCATGTATGGACATAATTTCTTCCTTATTTTCTTAACTCTACTGATGATGATGGTTTTTATTGTCATAAAGGGAAACTTTTTACTGCAGCACACACTGAGAGCAGGCACACTAACCATCAGGAAGATGTCAGGATTCCCCCGTGAACAAGCATTTTCCCTTAAAATGTGCCATTTAATTGCACTCACAACTTTGAAAAATAGATTAGTGTGGTTTCCTTTTGTGGCATTTGTTAGTGTAATTCTGAAATGTTTGTTTGAAAACAGTACTCCATTTCACTGCTTCTTGTTCAACAAAGATTTGATTAACAAGAACTGTGTTGCTCTTGTGAAACTTAAAGCTGTATTTGGAATTAGGACCTTTTTTATTAGTATGCATTAAAACCTGTTATTGATCTCCTTGAGGTGCTAATGTGTCTTTTGTAATGCAAACCCAAATTAGATTCTGATCAGGTTCAGAGTATTCAATCAAGGACTACCTAGCAGCATTTTTAAATGAAATGCATTTTGTGTTTGGCATTGCAGATCAGGTATTAGATTGAAAGTCAGAAAGAATTCCCAACAATGTAGCATCTCTCTTCCTTTGTTGGGCATCTAAAACACATCTAGTATTCAGCTGCTGCATAATGCTGACGTGTTCTATAGTCTAAGGCACTTTGACATTTAATGTATACTACAGTGGCTAACTAAAAAGGGACCACTGCAGTACATTAGCTTAAAAAACACTTGCTAAAAATTTTAAACCTAACTTCTTTATAATTAAAGACTGACATGTTCATTAACAGAATGAGAATGTGGAATGTATCATTTCTACTGATCACAAAATGAAAATAATAGCCTTCATGGAGTAGTGATAAACTAGGTGAAGATACAGTGACCATTTAAGACCTCAAATAAGCTCAGGGACCCGCTATACAAGGTGCTGTACACGGGCCTCTAAGTGACAGGCATTGCGCTGAAAAGTTTGTAATTTTTACTTGAAAAGACAGACATAAGGCAGATGTGGTATTTCTGTTACAACCCCAGTGCTGATACAAAATGGGTATTTTCACCTACCCCAATTCTATGATTCCAGAATAACAGAATCATAGAATCATCCAGGTTGGAAAAAAACTTTAAGATCATCAACTCCAACTGTTAACCCATGTCCATCACTAAACCATGTAAATCACTCTAGGGATTCATACAGACAATAGGGAGAAATACACTTTGAGGATGCAGTTCATCTAATCTCTGCTTTGCAGAGACATCTTCAGTAGAAAGCATGAAGTTGTCTACTTCTGCCAACCTTAACAGAGGTGCCAGAGGTGCACAGCCACTGTGCCCAGGTGTGCAAGGTGAGGGGAGCACTATCCTCCATCAGCACAGGCTCACACAATGGGCAGTCAGCTCAGGTGTAGGCACAGGTCTTGTGTATGCCAGTGGACATGAAAGGGTTCACTCTGGGGTGAAAACCAGAGCTCAGAGACACTGGGACAGTGCATGACTGTAAGACAACACTGAGGCAGATGAGACCAGAATGCAGCTCTTCCAGATGTTCTTTGCTTCATTTAAACTGATGATATTTTTAATGATTCCGCTTTGCAATAGATTTACTTACAGAACAGCACAAAGCCTCCAGGTTCTACACTGTGACTCTGACAGGCAGCTGCTGTATGCAGAGATTACTGCAGCCGAATAGTGATCTCAGTAGTTTAGTCTGTTTATTCAGATTTAGATTAACTCAACCAAAAACAATGCCTATGTGGCATTACAGCTAAAATATGAAATTAGACAATATGTCACATGAAAACATCTCCTAGTCAACGAAAAACTCAAGATCCAGTGCATGCCAGGTCCTGTCCTCCAGTGAGAGTTGATTCCTGCAATGACATCTCCTGCATTGCAGGAGCGCAGCCCCCCATGTCAGCAATGAGCTCACAGTAGCTCAGGACACTGTTTCTAAACAATATCTTATTCCTCTAGACACCTTGTGGTCTCAAACATTGGTCAGATTGCACCACCCTTTTACAGTAAGTAGCAATTAAAGATTTGAGTTTGTAAGTGGCACTGAACTCAGCACACCTCTCCCCAGCTACTGTGGCTTGTATCAGAAACAACATGGCCAGCAGGACCAGGGCAGTGACCCCTGGACTCAGCACTGGTGAGGCCACACCTCGAGCACTGTGTTCAGTTCCAGGCAGTCACTACAAGAAGGACATGGAGGTGATGAAATGTGTTCAGGAAAGGGTAATGAATATGGGGAAGGGTCTGGAGCACAAGCCTGATGAGTAGTGGCTGAGGGAGATGGGGGTGTTCAGCCTGGAGAAAAGGAGGCTCAGGGGACACCTTATCACTACCTGAAAGGAGGCTGTGGCCAGGTGGGGGTCAGTCTCTTCTCTCAGATAAAAGTGACAGGACAAGAGGAAATGTCCTCAAGTTGCACCAGGGGAAGTTTAGATTGGCTATTAGGTAAAATTTCTTTATTGGAAGTGTTGCCAGGTGTTGGCACAGGCTGCCCAGGAAGCAGTGCAGTCCCTGTGCAGTCACCACACCTTGAGGTATTTAAAAGATATGTAGATGTGGCACTTAGGGACGTAGTTTACTGGTGGACTTGGCAGTGGGTTAACAGTTGGATTTGATGATCTTAAAGGCCTTTTCCAACCTAAAGGATTGTATGATTTCATGAAAATACAAATTCATACCTGGTATGTAGCATTTCTTCCATCTTGTCCTCTAGTTTGACATGTGAAAAAGTAAAAAAACCCAATAACTGTAACTGTCCCATCAGCACCAACAATGCCTCCCCCACATTAATCCTTTCATCATTACCTTTTCTAAATGCTCCAAGATAATGGGAAAACTAAAGGGCATTGGTTGTGGCAAGTCTCACAGAAAGGTTTAAGTATTAAAAGGTTTTGTTTACAGGTGAAATCCTTTGCCTGTACTGCACAGCAGCCCCCGTGTCCAGGGGGTGACAGAGAAACAAGCCAAGGTTACACCACCTTGCCTGAGCAGTGTGTGAGGCAGCACAGCCTTGCTGGAGAGGGATGCTGCATCACTCTATGTGCCAACCTTGCTGTCAGTGGGATCACCTGGAAAACACAGCTCTCTCTCCAGGAGCTGGTATCTCGTCCGTGCCCTACAGGAGTATGAGCCAGGAATGCCAGGGTCAGAGTCTGAAGTATGGGAGTGGAACAGGGAAAGGAAAGCCCTGTATTTCCCAGCACCAGATTGAAAGGGTCTTGTTCCAACCCTAATCAAACTATTATTTTCAAATAATGAAATGAGGATGTACCAATTTAATTGGTTTTTTTATTGAGCAGAAGACAATCATTTGCCACCTGCTATTATCATTCATTATTACACTAACACACGTGGCTTACTATGCCATACTAGAAGCAAGCTATGTACCTAAGCATAAGGCTGAACTCACCCTTAAGTCAATGTCTCTGAAGCCAGTTACTCCAGGATCGAGCTTTACCCAGGTACACACTTAGATTGTGGCATCAGTCCTGGGAAACAAATGGTGCTAACGCAAAGTATGGAAAACCTCTGTTTTAAATTACTGCAGCTTTACTCTGACCTGCCTCTGAATGGAAACTGTAGGCTGCTGAAGTTTTAATATTTGAGTGTTTTCAATTGGTTGCCACGCTAATAATTTCCTTGGAATCATTCTAAATAATACATATTGTGACTGAAATAATTTGGCAAGAAGCCAACAATTAATTAGGAAAAAGTTAATTATGTACTTGTCATGAAATGCACTCTATTTATGGCAAAATGTGTTGACTTTAAGTCAATCTTCATATTTACAGTGAAATTAAAAGTTACTACAGAGCTCACGTATTTATGTAAAGGACACATTGTCTGCAGTGGAAACCAGAAGAGGGAAGGAGGTTTGCTACCACAAACCAGACAGCAATATCTGAAAAGATGCAGATAAATTCCAGCAGAAGCAAGTAGTACCTTTCCAATGAAACCAGAGAGCAATCCTCTGGGTTACCAGATTTCCTCAAAGATTCATTCTGGGGGTCAATTTGATTAAAGACTGTAACCAAAAGCAAGAGGGTGGTAATACTTTGCTGATGATACCTAGTTAGGAGGAGTTCTGTCAATTCAGAAGAGAACTGGGATTGCACACAGTAATAACCAGATGACCTTGAGGTCTTAATTATTAGAAATGGATGGAAATCAATTGTGCAAAGTGCAAGTCCGTACAGCCAGGGACTAATAATGAGCATTTCTGGCATAAGCAGGGAGCTCATCATCTGGAACTGCTAAGGGACAGACACCTCACTGTCTAGACAGATGCTTCTAGATACCCAGAAGCACTGATAACAGAATCATGGCAAACCACCAAGAGGCAGAAATGACAAAAAAGATCCTAGAACGTGTAGGAAGTATTTCCACAGAGATGGGGAAGCATTAACAGTATTGCACAGGAAATGGTGAGACATCCCCTGCAGACTTGTGTATGAAAATGCAGCACTGCTTACAATGTTTAAGAAAGATGGTCTGAGAGCGAAGCAAGAACAGAGATGGGGCATTTATGATACTATGGAGGATTAAGTGTTTCACTTACAAGAAGAGACTAAAAAAGTCGTTTCGATAGCAATGGGCAGCAGAGATCTGGTGATTATTCAGTATAAATACAGTAGGGGGTAAGAATTTGTGTCTTTATTATCAGGGCAGAAAAAGAGCAGGTAAAGCTGAGGACACTAAAAGAATGAACAGCTTTGGGTGTACTGCTAACAGATTTATACCAAATATATATATTAGAAGAGCACTTCTAATCAATATATGAACTGAGCCATGAGGACACTAAGCCAACTCCTTCTCAGACAGAAGGTGATACAGCTGAGAAGGAAGTTGCATGAGACAGCTGCCAGCCACCATGGGGGCTTGAGGCTCCTTCAGAGAATCTTTTGACTTTTGAATCACTGTGAGCTTGAGCAGAGAGCCTTGATGTCCAGTGGGACTTTTCCTCTGTGACCTCTTGTAGATGTGACTTCATTCCATGATTATTATTCCATACAAAAAAGTTGTTTTGCAGGGTTTTTTTTCCTGAAGGAGCAGAAACCCCTAGAAACCTTTCTAATTAAAGAAATTAGTTGAATTTAGCCGTTTTGTCCAGTGTACTAATTTTTTCCCTACAGCAAATGCAGTGAATTAGCTGGTTCTACCTAAAACCCACGTGACATAAGTAGACCAAAATATCACTAACTTATCTATAGAAAGAATTATTTAACACTCCTTTCTGGAATTATTTGCAATAATTTTATCCCATAACAGAGGCTATCTAAACATTTTAGGATTGGCAAAACTTTAGCTTAGATCATCAACTTTTATCCGAACTTCACAGTCCTGAAAATCCTCCACTGTTTGCAACTAGGGATGATCCCACAGAGACAAGCATTGTGACTGAAGCTTTCCAAATTTGATACCAGAAAAGTGTACCTTCTAGATTATTTTTATTATTACTAATATAGAGCATGGATCTTTTGGAGATGGTTATATGTAACCAACTTTTCAACTTTACCTTCAATAAATATTAGATATATGTCTTCCTGTCCATATTGCCTCTAGAATGAGAACTAAAATAGCATAATATGCGTTAAATCAAATTAAAAAAAAATGCAGCAACATCTTGTGTTGCTACAAGTGCTACTATACAGTACAATTTACAAGGTAATAGGCCTATTCATCATTGGCACATCATTCATTCCAGTTTCCCTGCTCAGATGATGCAGAGCAGGAATTTTGATGGTCTATTTGTTCTTGCTTTGATTAAGAATAAAACATGGCTTGAAAATAAGAAACTTTGCCTGCTGTTTCGCATCTCTGAAATACCATTCCTGTGTTACCAGCATGGATCAGAAGTACTAAATATGCTGATCACAGCATTATGAAATCAAAGGTTGCACCCAAATCCCATCTTTTCTAAATTCATTGTATCAAACTGGGATGAGGATCAAACAGATAACCACTGCATTTCTAAACTCATTTGCTTTGACACCATGATAATCCAGGAGTTGATCAAGGACTCTGTGAACCTGGATTCAGCTCCCTGCTGTGGCCTGATCATCCCATCTGACCTTAGAGAGGTCTCTTAGGCTGAAGAACACGATGTGCTTGAGCACTACATCAACCTACCTTTACTCTATGGCTGTTTTCTAATCCTCTATGTCTGTGTATACCTACACAGAACCTGCTCTGCTCTGCTCTTCACTAACTGGGGATGAAGATGAATTAAGGATTGAGAGGCACTTGGATATTATGGAAATTAAACTATAAAAAAATCTTTTAGCAATAACTTTTAGTGCAGTGGCAAACATGTACCCTGCTCTGTGGCATCAGGGGTTGGCTTTTGCATGACTCTCACTGGGAGGAAATGCTCTTGCCTTCAAAGTGCTCCCTTAGAGATTTTGCTCCCACATCTTCCTAATTTTTTTAGAGTGCCCATTTAACACAAATGTCCAAGACAGCTGAGGCTGAATGTTCCACTTGAAGATAACAACCTTCAGACAATGGTCTTTTTTTATTAAGATATTGTTTAATTGCTTTCATGCCAGCAGAAGATGAGTTAAAGGCACTGAAGTACAAGAGTGCAAGATGCTGTTTGCCTGGGCTGACTGACACAAAAACATGTTGTACACACAGCTACAGACAACTGTCAGCAGGTATGAGGATTGAAATCCTGCTGGGCCCCACGCTGCTCACCTTTCCATGTGAGCCAACACTGTGCACAGCCCCACACTAACCTGCTGACTCCAGACCCTGCTTTTTTTGGGCCCACTCTTGCTGCATTTCCAGTCGTCTCAGGGTTTCCTAAATAATGAAATATAAAGCATTGTAATGCTCCCCTGCAAGATACACTTGTAGGCTTCTTTGGCTTGGCCACTAAACCACTGGCACAAGTCAAAATGTCTTTGCTTACTGAAGAAGGCCAAAAATGCTTGTGGCCAGAGCAGGTGTCCTGCTGTGGGACTTAGGACTGCAGCATGATCGCCAGACTGCACAGTATCCAATGCATAATTCTATCCTGAAATAGCATTTGAAATTTTCATTTCATGGTCTGTGGCATTTCAAGTTTTTCTTTCCATTTTAAATACACTCATTTCACAAAGTACAAAAGCAAACTTCCTTTCATAATCCTGTACCTCACAAACTCTCACTGCAACTTGAGAACCAAGCTGAACCTTTTCTCCCATGAACTGCCATCTCCAACATTTTAAGGGGCAATGTGAGCTTTCTCCACCTCTGCATTTCTTAGAAGTTTCTCAGAGAAATCCCGTAGGTCTGACACCTCCCTTCTTCCAAGTAGCCTGGCCCTTGTTCTCTTAAAACAACAACCTTCCTCTTGCAAAAGAAATGCCACTGCCACACCCCAGGCTGGAAAAAGTCATCCTGGTCATCCTGACTCCATTCGGGGACACACAAACCCCTGCCGATGCTGCTTTGACAGGGCCCGTGTTGCACAGATCTCCTTCCAAATCCTTTCCAGCTCACTCACAAACATTCATTAAAACTGGCACATGCAATTGCCAGCAGGGATCCAGTATTTAAAGTGATTTTTCAGAGCAATTTGTACTCTTCCAGTACGGTGACTATGAGACAAGAGACGCTTCGTGTGCTGTAGCTCCTGCTATGGCACGATCTTCCTAAAGCTGCGAGACAGAACAGTTGCTGTAAATCATTTTTACTTCCAGCACTCACCCTGGTGCAGGCAGCTGATGGCAGTGCTGTCACAGGATGCAAACATGGACAGAATGAGATGCTATGGTTGTGTCCATGATCCCCGACAGGCAGGTAAGCGCCTGAAGGAGGGAGAGGCACCACACCTTCTGGTTTTGCTTCAGGCTGAGATTGGCATTTGCCAGCAAGAAGACTGAAGACAGGAGGAGTGTAGCACAGTCAGGCAGGCCTGATGAGCCCCGGGGCAGACAGCAGCACTGCACTGTGCAAACAGGGTGTTCTAACAAGGATATGGTACTTGCAGGTGCACCCTACAATGACATGATGTCCCTCAGGCACCCCGTTTTCCCCTCACCGCCAGAAGCCATCTGAAGGGACAAGCTAGTCAGACAACAGCAAATTAGCATCCTACTTTGGTCTGAAAAGAAATTTCAGTCCACTGAATAACACACATTTTTCAAATTATATGCCCAAATAAGTGTTTATTTGATGAATGCTGCGGAAGAGCATTTCGCACTATCAACTAAATAGTAGTACTTGTTTACAAACCAGGCTAATTATGGAGCCATTATATTTACTGTTCTATGAATTTGCCAGAGCTGCTGCAAGATTAGAAGTCAGATTTTGGCCACAAACCACTACAAATGTTTGACTCCACCTATACATACTCAGAACCATTTCAGTGGAACACAGGAAGGAGACTGTGAGAGGATGGACTGATAATTATTTCCCCTTAATTAGGATTTGATCTTCTGTACATTAGAGGGAAGAAAACAAGCCCAGATACACACACTCCATTCAGTAATTCTAAATGACATGGAATTAAAAACGAAGTGGTGAATCCCTCACTCAATATGCTCATGCAACTCCCATTAACGATAATGGTTATTTTGCTGTGACCAGCATGTGTTTTGAATGTTTAATTTTCACCACAGGTTTCTATTCAATTAGATCTATTGGCAGCAAGACTTAAACGCTAAGAAGGAGGAAGGTGAACCACAGGTTTAAAAAATGCTATTTGCCTGTGCAATGTTTTCCAGACCTCCAACGTCTATGCCCCTCTCTCACAGAACAATGTTAACAAAGCAGAATTTATTCCTTCATTATTTTTCCACATAACTTTGGTGAAACTACAGCTGATACCAAGAGGAGTAGCAAAGTGAGGCAAAATAGTGAAGATTGGCAAGGAGAACTGTAAACACGGTCAAGTTACTTGGCAGCTGGGGTGTTGAAAAACACATGTATCAATTGTTGTTTAGCCTTGCATGTTGGACAAGCAGAACATCTGAGTTTAGATCTAAACACAGGCCTCTGATAGATTTGGAGGCACCTACTGAACATTCTCAAGATTTCTGTTCCGTCATGGGAAAGATCAAAGCCCAATGGTAAAATACACCTGTGCTAATCCCTGAAATATAGGTGAAAACAGCAGGTTTGGTGATGCTCTGGCATGGAAGATGCCTGTGTCCCCACCCTTGTGCCTCTGCCCAGGTGCTGTTTCAGGGATCCCCTGGTTCATGAGGTAACAAAAAAAAAAATTTATTCTCTGCATTTCATCTGTGGTTTTGTGGTTGTTTTTGTGTCCTGCCTGTGCTGGCTCACACACAAGGAGAGGAATCAGTCCCCCATGCCATGCTCTCATCAACACAAAATGTGACACTGAGGTGCACTGCTCCTTGTTTGTGGGTCTGCCATGAAGTGAGGCTGGTGTGCAGTGCCACCGGCCTGAAGATGTCTGAGGACTCTGGTTACAAAGCTGTAACTCTTCATCCTGTTCTCCTCCAACACACAACTTCCTCCATGCGGCAGCCTCTGACTTGTAATAGCAACCACAAAGTGAAGAGAGCTTCTTAACAAATTTTTCCACGCCCTTTGATTGTTGAGTCTCCAAAATCAGGTAAAACATCATAGGAAGATGCCCATCTGGGGGCTCTGAACTCTACAATCTCTCCTAATAAAATCAAATACAGTTTTTCAAGATCTGGCCTGCAAGAAAATATATTACTGGTTCCCATAGAAGGTGGTATGACAACAAAATTTATGATTTATTGATCATTTAAGCTCACAATATATTTTTTTTGTTAGATATCTTGGTAAAGACACGTGGGGTCCTGAACAAGAATTACTGGAGAATGCTACAAGCCCAGTTTCCACACCAGGGAATGTGAGGACCCCAGAGTCATTGCTCTGACTTCATTTGTGGGAGCAGGCACTTATATAAATGAATGCAAGGAATCACTGCCTGGCCTTGTAGACCCAGAAGTTGCAGTCAGATCCCACTTGCTACCCATGGAATTCTGCTCTTCATGAGCCACTCACAGCTCAAACATAGCAAATGATGCCAGAGAAGGGATATCTTATATGCCCATCAGCACAAGCCATGAGCATGCAGGTGTTCATAGAAGATAAAAGAGAAGGGGAAGATGGAAACTACCCAGGGCTATTAAATTATCCTGGATCTCCCAGGTATCTATGGCCAAGTCCTTCATATCCTATCATTTACACAGGTAACCTCATCAGAGCCGTTTGCAGTAACAAGTCAGTAAAACGGACTGGATTTGGTTCCAGAGAGAATTTGATCAAGTCAAATAAACCATTTTCATAGGAAATGAAGACAAATCAGTCAGAAATTGATTTCCTTTTCTTACAACAGCAATCTATCTCTCTATAAAATGTAATATACTCTCTACATTTCCCTGCAACAAACTGAAAATGTAGGTTTTGTAAACATTTGATAGGAGTAGATGATCACACTAGGCTGAGTCAGCAGAAAGATCTAGTAGAGTAGATCTGATAAGAAATTAGATGGGTGAATTATGCGGAAGACTTTCTGTAAAAAACTCTTTCAGACTTTCTGTAAATTTTGATAGCTTGACAAATAATTTCAAAGGCAAGAAGTTTCTCCCTGCTTTTGAATATTTATGGAGTGGAAGAAATACTTGCTTGACACCAAGGGGGAATCAGGATACAAACGCAGCAGCATCTTTCCCCTCTTCCTTTAGCCCTCAGCAAAGTCTAGATGTGCAAGACTGACTCCTCCAGCTGTGCCAGCCTGAGAGCCAGAGAATGGGGGATACAGGGAATGCTGCTAGAAATCCAGACCAAAAGCGGATTTCTAAAGCTGTTCGATTGGCATCATAACAGTGTTTTGCACAAATACTGACTTCACTTGAAATGCAAAGAAAAATGCTGTGTTCAGATACAGCTATACTGAATCTGAGAGTTCTCAGCATATTTTACTTAATGAATGCAAATTTGCACATTTTGTGCTGTGCTCAAAGAAATGTCAAGTAGGTAACCTAAACCCTCAAATCTAATTTAAAGGGCAGTGAGTATAACAAACTTTACAGTATTCTCATGTAACTGTATCTGACCAGCCATAGTAAAATGCTACTACCTCTGAATTTCAAAACTGAAAATTAACTATTATGGGCAACAGTATCTAATACCAGGTTGGTACAAAGCCCATTAAGATATACCATCTGTGCAAACGTCTGTCCCTAAGCACATTTTATTTATAAGATAAAAAATAATGGGCATGATATGAAAAAAACCTAAGAAATAATTAGGAATGATTTCAGATAGGAATGAACATTTTAAAATTAAAATATCTAAAAATATACACATGTGAACATTTAGTACACGGAAAAAGCACAATGATCTGGTACTGTAAATCAGCCTCGTCATGATAAAACCTCTTTCCTAAGCAAGAAGGATTCTTCAATGTCATGGTTAAGCCACAGTTGCTGCAAGTGAATGGCAGTGATACAGGTCAGGAAGCAGCAGTAAGATCTTCTACCACAAAGCGAGCACCACATCCTGATGCAAAGACAAGACTTTCAATACGTGGTTTTGATTTGAGGGTGTTTTTTCCCTCTGACTTTGACCAACTGTTGGCTCACACACCAGCTAACATAGGCAGGGTGATGTTCAAGGAGAGCACAGCAGAATGCTTACATCAACTGTGAGGTCAAGACCAAGGACTGAAGTTTTAGAATGAAGTCTTTGCAATAAGAATACTATAAAACTAAGGTGTTAGGAACCTGAGAGTAAAAAATATCACTCCTTTTATGGTTTTTTAAAGCTCAGTATCTTCATTGCTGGTATGGATCAAATAATGAGTATTTTCACATCTGTGAGTGCCAGAGCATTGAGATACAATTATTGCATAGATTATAATCGATCTAATAATTAACACTGGTGTGCTCTCATGCTTTGGCTGAGTAATTTTTTTTTCTGCTGGGAGATCTGCAGACCTTTGTGGATGAGGGTGGTGTGATGAATCCCCATGTACACTGTGGCTTAGCAGGCTGTTGCACAATCAAAAAACTGCTATGGACTAAGGAAAAATACAAGTAAATATGCAACATGAGGGCAGCCTCCTCAGCAGCACCTTCCTCCAGCTCAAACATCCTAAAACTGCATGAGAGGTCAGGCATTAAGAAAATACTGCATTAACTGCAGCAGCGGGTATTGTAAAAGGTGCAACAGTCTAGAAAGCAAATTTTCTTTCCACCACCTGTTTCCTGACTGCTTGGTACCCCCAGTGAAGCACTGGGCTGCTCAGTCCCTCTGTGCAGGTGTCCTCTGGCTGCAGTGGGGCTTCCAGACACAGCAGCAATAGTGGTGTCCCCATGGGCATTTAAAATGGAGTTGGGTAGCTATTTTATTGATACTCGTTTTTCTTTAGAAACTAATCGAGACCAAGATAAACATTTCTATTTGCAAAATACAGAAGCATAAAAAGAGCAAAGGGAGACGATGCACCCACAGGGTTTGCTCCTGCGTCTCCTCTCCAGCAGCACACTGGGGTCTGCTCTCCCATTTGGTGGATTCAGGTGCCAACTCACGTGGAAACATTACACCAGAGTCTGGAAAAAACCCCTCCATTTCCTACTCGGGCTCACTCCAGCCTCACCTTTGTGCTGTGTCTGCAGATTTAAGGTGGCTGCAGTCCTGCCCCTGGCTGGGGCTGTGGGTGCCCAGGTGAGGACAGCCTGGGCAAGGGCACTTCTCAGCACATGGCTACAAAGTGTAGGGGAAAGAACAGCAAAGCTTTCTCATGTTTTTATCCTCATTCCTGTGAGTCTGCAAGAAGCACACATTCCCCACGGTCCTGCCCCTGCCTGTCTATCTTCCCTCTGTGTTTGCAGTCTCCAGTAAAGCAGTGAGCTCCCAGCTGTGCATCTGCTCGGACAAAGTGCTGCACCATGTGCTGGTGTGGGACCTGCACACTCCCAGGAGCCCTGCCAGAGAAAGCCACCACGAGCACAGGCCAGCCTGTGGGATGCTGAGCTTCAAAACCTATGGACCCTTGTGCATGCCCCTGTCAGAGAGCCTTGCTCACACCCTCCAGCTGACGAGGGCACTGTGGCTGGGAGAGGGAGAAGGGAAGAAAATGGGATTTCTCTTGGAGGATACTGGGTTTGTAACTCTGCATCTATGAATAATGAATAAATATAATTGCAACTGCATTTTTTACTTATGTTGAAGAACAAGAAAAACTTCTAATTTGGAACAAGACATTGATATTTGCAAAGTGAATATATATAAGCAAGGACTTCTAGTAAAGATTCCCTAGGAGAAAACTTCAGCAATTTTCTAATTTGTTTTTATTTTTGATGACTGACTGAGAAAAAAATATTGACTGACAGGCCCAGAGATGACTGTAAGAATGCTCAGAGAGCAGTAACTTACAAATGCTACTTTCATGTAACATTTTTCCACTTATCAAGTTTCTTGTATTTCCAAATGGACGAGGTAATGTTAAAATCCCCTGGAACCAGAAAATTGTTTTCTGCATAAGCCACATACTATCTTTCTACCTACATGCAATGTGCCCTGATTGCTAATGTCCTGTAAGCAAAACTGCTACATATTCTCCCTCTTAATTATTCCATCATTTTAAGTAAACTGCTCCACATGCCATCAAGAATTTCAAGAGTGCCATTGGCACTGTTCTTCATCCGTGAGGACATAAACTTTGAGACAACCAGAAAAAAGCTCCTGTTGTACCAGTATTTTCAGCAGGTAACACAGGCAGCTCAGGTAATTAAAGCTTGTGAGCCTGACTGATCGCAGAGAAAACAATGAAATGGCTGAGAGGGACTTGATTAATAAGGAAATAAAGATGGCTAATATAATTACTGCCAATCAACACAGGCTCATAGCAAGCAGATTTTGTCAAACTAATTTGATTTTTTATGGGGTTTCAAGTTGCTAAAAAAAGTAACAATGATGGCATAATAGACTTCTAAAAGCTACTTTAAATGGTCCTTGCTATATGATGTTTTGATTAACAATGTAAAAATCAACATGACATACATTAAAAGAATTAAAGTGTGAGTTATTGTTCATTCTTTAGGGAATTATTCTCGAACATGTGTTTTCAGTGGGATCCTAAAGCTATTAGTTCTTAGCCCTACTCTTCCTTATGTTTTGTCACTGATATGCAAGAAAACACAAAATCATTCCTAATAAAATTGGCAGATGAGATAAAGATTAGAGGAGTGGCTGAATAATGAGGAGACAGAGCCTGCAGTACAGAGGGGATTGGATTGCTTTGGGAACCAGCACAACCAACCACCAACTCAAACTCCAGCAGACAGAGACCACCCTGTTAACAGTGCTAACAAATCTGAAAAGGACTGGAGGAAACCAAGGGGTTTTCAGATAAACATGTATTTGAGTAATATGTTCTGCTAAAAGAGTGAATGCAATCCCTCAATGTGGAAATACTGAATGGGATGTGAAGTACTGTGTCCAGCTTTGATGCCCACAGTTCAAGACAGATATTGAGTAGTCAGAGAGTTCAGAAAAAAAGATGGAAGAATCACGAAAGAGTTGGAAAACATGGTTCATGAGGAAAGGCTCATGGTATTCGAGATTTAAGAACAAAAAGTCTCTGCTCACAGTCCAAGGGTGTCAAACACAAACTGGATTTAGAGGGTTCTTCAGTCTGGCAAACAGACCCAAGAATTGGATCAGGAGCATCCATTCAGACATATGGTGCACACTTTCTATAGAAAGGATGATTTACCACTGGAACATTTTTCCAGTTCTCTGACAAATGTCACATCACTAGACACTAAACACTTCACAGGATTTTCCTCTAAAAGATATGTCCTATTTCAACCTAAACTCATCTGAGAAAACCTTGGCCTGTGCTATTTGAGGGTTTAGATTAGCTGATTATAGTGTGTTCTTGGAACCTGAAAACTGCCATTCTACAAATATGTCTACTTATCAGGCAGAAATGCAGCAGCAATGCAAATGTCCCTTGGAAAAAGAAGTTGTCTCTTTTTCTGTCCTCCTTCTCCAGGTAAAGTCTCTTTTTCCAGTTAAAAAGCATTTTCAACTAACATTCTTCTTTTTTACCCAGTCCCAAAGTTTGAAGATGTTAGTTGTAGAGCAATGATTGTGAATCCCAGTGTCCAAAAGTCCGCAAAGAAAAAATGGGCCACAAAGAACAAAGGCTGCAAGATGCACAGAGAGAGAGAGAGAAAGCTAATATAAAAAGGATGCTGTAGACAAGAGACCTCATTTCAACCCCTCCTCCTAGGCTATGTGAAAAAAGACTCAACAAGGCTGGATAGGCTGATAAATGCCCATGTTAAAGCTTTAAGTTATTACAAGGCTTGGCTGGGATTTATATTGATAATCTAGGGATGAAATGCTTTGCACCAATATTCTTTTTCCTGTCCTATGCATTTGTGCATGTGTACATTTATAGCAAACCTCTACTTAAAAGGATCTTTAGCAGCTGAAATAATTACCTGAAAACACTGTATCACTAAAAAAATCAGTGAACTGGAAAAATAAAAATCACTAAAATTTGCTAGGTAACCTGCAGAAATTGAGCAGGATAACAGATGGCTCACAATATTCTTTCTCCAATTAATGGCTAAAGAGAAATAGCTTACTTGAGGGAAAATGACACTTTCATTTAAACTCGGAGTATTTTAAGGCAACAATTTAGGGGAAATTCCGGCAGGCAATCAGCAGCTGTTACGACCCTTAATATTTCAGGACTTGATCTTCACAGGGGCCAAATCTTGGCCTTTCTCTCAGGATGACGTCTGTATTTTATGCTAAGTCTTGTTCCTTGCTCACATTAAAGTCACTCCAAGCCCAAAAGCAGGAGATAAAAAGGTGGTGAGCAGAGATATAAATAATATGTTCACTGCAGAATAAATTCATAGCTAAATTACAGGCCAAGGGGAAAAAAACAGCTTCTGCAGAAGGCTCATCACATTCACTGCCTTCCCTTTCATATATATTTCTCTACCTTCATTCCCAGACTATTTACTGTTTAATAACTCATTCAAGGTCTTGCTTGAATGCTTTGATGCTTCTCGATTGAATAGATTTTCTTTGGAACATACTCCCTGAGCTGTATGCATTACATTTGCTATGAAATATATTTTGACCAATATATTATCATAAAAAAAAACCCCAAACCAAACTCACACAATTTTCAACTAATTTTTTTAAGACCATCTCTGACTTTAGCATACCAAAATTACGCAAAATGGTCATTGCGAGGATGAAGATAATTTCCTATAAAGGTATCTCTAATATATTTTTATTTATGCTACTGAGTTTCATTTTACATGCAGGCTTCTAGATGTTCCTTACTTTGCATGAGTAAAACACTTTAAAACCATCCAGCAGAGTTGTGCAGTCCCCACGCAAACAAATTTCTCAGTCAAAAAAATTAAGACTTTGATCTTTGGAGTGACAGTAAGATCACAGCCTGGTAATGATTTATTTGTGACACCTTCACTGGTACCTGTCTTATCAAGCCTAACTCCTTCTGTGATTAAGCAATCTGTTAGCAATACAAGGAGATTTTACCCACCTTAATTATTCCTAAAGATTTTCACTTTCACAACATTGAATTTCTGAACATTCAATGGCTGTTTACTTTGTTTCTGATCTATTTCTCAAAGACATTTGAAAATGCATTTTTCTAAAGATTTTTTTTCCTTTCAGTTTTTAAACCCGTCTGAATGATGTAAATATTTTTCTTCCATATTGATTTTTGTCCTTTCTTCCCTCAAATACTGCTAATTATTTTACTAGCGTTAACTGAATCTGACTCATTTATGTTCGATTAGCCATTTCAATGCATAAATTGCTATTATACTCCAATAACCTTGCCCACCAACATTATTAATGCAAGCAAAACTACGGGAAAAATATTAGTTGTTATTTTAATTAAAAGTAACAGTTTCTGTTGAATCCTTTATTCTGCTCTATTCCCCTATGAACTACAATGATAATTATCCTAAGGTATCAATAAGAAGTTCAGGCTTGCAAAGCCAAGCATCCTACAGATAGGAAATGCCAAAACGAATGCCAAAACAGATGCCAAATTTGAGCATCTCAGCACCATTTTAACACAAATAATGGCAGTCATTAAGCATAATGATATATTAAATATCCAGCAAGAGTAGAATATATTCAGCAGCAGTCCTGCATTTAGCTGTACACATTAGGATGCTTTCGAGTACTCAGTATAAAAAGGGTAATTAATCTCACCTAAATTAGCTGTTTGCAGCCTCCAGAGTCCACAGAGACTTCTTCCACCTGCTCCAAGCCGGTGTGTGAGGAAGGACTGGTGAGCTCAACTCTTCCCCCAGGGTGCAAGCCAGGGAGAAGCCCAGCACCCTCTGTTCCTACAGAGAGAATTGATGTAGGGATTCCTACAGGGATTGATGCAGCTCAACCCATTATAAATGCAGTCTCTAAAGAGTGAAAACAAGGGTTTGTGTTTCCCCTCCTGAAGCATCAGAGAGAGATGATCAACAGATAACACAGAACAGGTTTTACTGAGCCAAGTACAGGCTTAAGCATTGTACTATGCCAGTTGGAAGAAAACAAGCTGCACAAATGTAGGAAGAATTTGTCTGAGAATTTATTTTCTTTTCGTGGCTGTGGCCAATCTTGTAGGCAGAAGAAACTACTAAAATAAGGTGCCCACACCATACTTCATGACTGAACACCAGCAACCAAGCTGATGTTCTTAGCAGAGCTTCATCAGATGCAATGGCTGTAAGGAGCACAGTCAGAAACCTGGAAGGAGTGAGCTGGGAATAAGCCAACTGGGCATGTGAACCAGTGTGAGCAGTGTGAGCAGTGACAGCAGAGCAAGCAGTGATGGCAGAGTGAGCAGTGAGAGCAGTGTGAGCAGTGTGAAGAATGTGAGCAGTGACAGTAGAGCGAGCAGTGATGGCAGAGTGAGCAGTGTGAAGAATGTGAGCAGTGAGAGCAGTGTGAGGAATGTGAACACAGTGAGCAGTGTGAGGAATTTGAAGAGAGTGAGCAGTGTGAGCAGTGAGAGCAGTGTGAGGAACAGAGTGAGCAGTGTGAGCAGTGAGAGCAGTGTGAAGAATGTGAGCAGTGTGAGCAATTTGAACAGAGTGAGCAGTGTGAGCAGTGTGAGGAATTTGAACAGAGTGAGCAGTGTGAGCAGTGAGAGCAGTGTGAGGAATGTGAACACAGTGAGTAGTGTGAGGAATTTGAACAGAGTGAGCAGTGTGAGCAGTGAGAGCAGTGTGAGGAATGTGAACACAGTGAGTAGTGTGAGGAATTTGAACAGAGTGAGCAGTGTGAGCAGTGAGAGCAGTGTGAGGAATGTGAACACAGTGAGTAGTGTGAGGAATTTGAACAGAGTGAGCAGTGTGAGCAGTGAGAGCAGTGTGAGGAATGTGAACACAGTGAGTAGTGTGAGGAATTTGAACAGAGTGAGCAGTGTGAGCAGTGAGAGCAGTGTGAGGAATGTGAACACAGTGAGTAGTGTGAGGAATTTGAACAGAGTGAGCAGTGTGAGCAGTGAGAGCAGTGTGAGGAATGTGAACACAGTGAGTAGTGTGAGGAATTTGAACAGAGTGAGCAGTGTGAGCAGTGAGAGCAGTGTGAGGAATGTGAACACAGTGAGTAGTGTGAGGAATTTGAACAGAGTGAGCAGTGTGAGCAGTGAGAGCAGTGTGAGGAATGTGAACACAGTGAGCAGTGTGAGGAATGTGAACACAGTGAGCAGTGTGAGCAATTTGAACAGAGTGAGCAGTGTGAGCAGGTGGCCCAGCACGGACTGCAGTCTGGTTGGTTCATTCCACGGCTCGCACAGATGCCAATGCAGGAACACTCCACCAGAAGCAAAATCAGTGAATAAGATTTGTGAGGCTCATCCTCTTAATTTTTCAGGATGAAATTTCAAGCCCAATTATAAATAAACCCTATTTAATCTGGATTTCCACCAAAATCATCCACAGGAAATCTGCAAGTGCAGAGAACTAGAAACCTCACACCTCCTTAGGTGTCTTGATTTACCCTTAAGCTGAGGGCACCACAGCTCCTCTGATGGCCACTGTGCCTGACTACTTCAGGCCCCAGGCTAAGGTACATCCATTCTGTTTAAAAAAGGAGAAGCTCTTCTTGGGCCCCCATTGCTACCCAAAAGCAATGTCTAAGCAGATTGTTGGTGTGTATGCCTATATTAAAGCAACACAGCAAATATAATGAGCTCAACGACAACAGCATTATCTCCTTTAATGGGAGACAACTACAGCTGCCATCATTTATGTGGCCATTTACTTCAAACAAAGGCTATGGCATGTAAATCACTCCTACCATCTAGCTGGTCACTGTGCAACACAACACCTGTGAGTCAATCAGAGAGTAAACTCATGGTCTCAAAAAGATGCTTTATATAAACTGAGGTGCTGCAGTGGGAAGCCTGGAGAAACTTTACCACCACTATCCCAATAGCTGCCTACTCCCTCATAGCCCTGGGGATGTATTTTATTTCTCCTTAAATTATTATCTGCCTTAACTGAATGCTGTTTAAATCCTTTCCAAAGGGCAATGATTTTCTCAGAAACAGACAAACATTCTTCTTTATTTCAGAAACCACAACTCTTAAAATAGAACATATTCATCCTAAATTGGATTTGCAGGCTCCTTCTCACAACTTCCTTTTCTACTTTCCTGGTAAAAATCTTAGAGGTGTCAAACCAACATGGGAAAGTGAATGACATGAGGTGGAAAATTCATACATAGGGTATGATATCTGCCTAGCCAATGTATATGTATTTCATTCTAGACATTCACAGGTTTCCCTCCTGTGATCACTTTAGAAAAGGAGGAATCCTCGGTAAGTAGTCTGTTAAATGATGTATATATAGATATACTTAAAAAATAATTTTTGTAGTGGCTTATGTACTATGAGATGAAACTTTTGATCTTTAGGTTACTCCTTCATCAGTATAAGCAATGACATTTCTAAGTAGTACCTATTTTGTAGCTCAGTAATTGGATAAAACAAATTGTCACAGAAAGGAGATGATACAGAAGACACAACTTATGTAAAATGAAGTAAAATGTCATCTCACTGTAAGGTCATTTTTGACGTCTGACACTTCATTTTCAGAACACCGAGTCGATACACAAGATCTCTTTTTTCCTCCCACCAACTGTTCTATTATCTAGGCAAATACAAGTTTTTAAAAGATCACCTTTACTCTCTTTCCCTTTAATGTAGCCCTTTGAAAAAAAATTAGATCTCAGACTGAGTATAACATTTATCTACTGATACACCAGGGGTTACAGATGGGAATATTCAAAGTTTAAAATCTGCCTCCCAACTAAGTCAAAGGCCCTTATCAATACAATAAAGTGAAGGTTCATCTGGTTTTGCTCATCAGGTTATAAGGTTACAGGTCAATATGTATTATATATTTTCTGAAAAGTGGCTCTAAGAAATACATATTTTTGCAGTCTAAGGCATTTGGAGGGGGGTTCACCTGCTCAGATGTAGGCTCCAGTGTGGTGAACAGGTATATCTGAATTGCTGTTCAGACTTTGTTTAGAGGTATAATAAAAAGAGGCAATGAAAAACACCAGACACTTCTGAGGTTTTGGAGTAGATATTTATCTATCTACTCTATCCAAAAATAGAAAAAAGCAACTTCTCTCTCTTACTTAACTATAAAGGAAGCTTCAGATGTAGATGTCTACCTTGGAGATGTCTTAAGGCCTTGCTGTGATCATAAGGCCCATGGACATTCTCTCCAACATACAGTGTAATTAATTTTTTTATTATTATTTTGGAGATGGTGGTAATAAAACATCTGTTCTCATCTGTGGTATTGTTCTCCTGTGAGTCATCCAATACTAAGTTAGTGCATCCTTCTCAGTGAGCATCTCTGTCAACATTAACTAAGACCTGGTGCATATAGGTCTGTAATTTTACAGGCTGTTACTATACAGAAGTATTCTTGGGCTTTTGTCAGATTTTAATCTTAATTTAAAGGGTTTACAACCCCTTCAGCTTCTGTCAATACATTTTCTGTTTCATGATACATACACAATTGCGAGAAACCCCAAAAAGCAGATTTAAATAGATCTAGACTGTCTTATCCCATCCTTTCAGTTGTTATTTAACAAATTTCTTCCTCACAGTTGCTCCTTCCAGAAGACAAGCTGGAATTTGTTCAGCTCTGATAGTCTCTTCACAAAATGTGGTTCAGATAGTTTTTATCTGTTGCACTTTTCAGTGAGTATATAGCAAGTTTTCCCTTTACAATTATATGCCTTGATTTTGATTATTTATTATGTGCTTTTGATTCCTGTATTCTTATGAAAAATTTTCTATCTTTATTTGCCTTTTTAAAGACAAGTAATTATTTCCATCTGATATTTCCTACCTTTCTACATTATCAAAGATATCAAGAAGTAGTTTTCTTCAACTACCACTTTGGACCCTTGTCTTGAGAATGTCTATCTTCAGAATCGTAGCATGATTAAAAATCCACTATTTCCTTTCTTTTTCTTCCCTTGTGACTTGCAAGAAAAGTAAAAAATGGATATAATACAATGAAATAAAATTATTACAACCCTTAGAGATGTTTGTGCTCTAGAAACATGAAAGCTGTCCTGGAATATGACTATTACCAATTCAAACATGGAACCTTTTGTCCAGTATAGATCTGAATGCTTTGTAAATATTTCTGGTTTCTATTGTGCAGTAGCATTAGGCACAATAATAAGAACAATCAAAATGAAATTTCCCTTATTTTCTGTAATTTTTTGTGGGAAAGTGAGGAGAGAGAGTATAAATTCCTCCAACTAAGGATGCTATCGATCTCCATTGATGAAAGCGAAATGTAGGATTATTTTCTTTATTTCTTCTATTTTATTTCTCCTTGCTTTCACTAGAAATTTTATCTTGCTTCTGAGAAAACTTCAACAATAAAAGGTCCCCTAGAGATGCCAACAGACTGCATTAGGTGACATTTTTAATTCTCTAGGCTTTTTTTTCTCTTAGTTGTAAACACAATATATTCTTGACTATCTGTTGATAAGGTATCTGCCACATTATGAGGAGAGAATCACACATTTTAAGGTATTTGATGATGTTATGTCTCTTTGCTACTCTAGCTGTTACTTTTTAAGAAGAATGCACTGAATGTATGAAGCATATAAAATATTGCTATTTGGCTGAATTTAAAAATATCTTCCATGTATATCTTTTGTTTGGTAAATACACAGTGAGTAAGTAATTTTTTCTCTTCCCGAATGCCTGAACTGCAAGCACTGGTGTTCTGTGTTTCACAACATTTCAGATGTAGCTGATATATTTTAAAAACTAGATTATGGCTTCTAGATAGTAGTAGTTTACCTCTCTATCACACAACAGTTCTCATTTGACATCTTCAAGATGTTTATCAGCAGCCTGTCACCTGCACCTGGTTATTTTGTACTCTTATCAATAATCTCAACTTAAAAAATAATACTAATAAGTAGATATTGACTTCTGCTGAGATCAATATCAAGATTTATTGACCTCAGGGCAAACATTTACGAAAGCAACCTACAGTCAATAATTTCTTTGTGGAGCAATAACCCTTGATGTTTACGGAAATACGAAGACAATCTCATGCATGTGCATTAAAGTCTCCCTGACCCACTCTGAAGTAGTCTGTAAACTACTCAAAAAGCAAATTTCCAGCCCACACTTTCTGTACAGAACCGTACAATGGTTATTTCTCCTTTAATGGAAAAGAAACCTCACTGAAGAAGAAAGGATTAAGAAAAAGGTAAAGAGATTTCATGAGTGGCTCCTCTGTTCTCATTTCCTCAACAGAACGTTTTCAGGAACAAAGGGAAAATGAATATTCTGTTGCTGGAGAGGGCAATTCTTACCTCAAATCATCCTGCCACATAAACACACAAATCAGGACCTTACATACTTGTTTTTGTTTCTCTCCACAATTTCTTTAATAACCAAAAAAATCGGTAAAATCTTCTGTGAATTACAATCCCCCCTTACAAAAGGAGAAAATATTCAGCACAATCTTTTAATTCCACATTATAGACTATTTGTGTAGCAGAATTTTGCAGCATCATTGCTATATCATGCCTGATACAATCTTCCTTCCACCACCAGTCTTTACACATGAACTACGTCTGAAAAATAAAAGATGGCAAAGAATTGCAAATAATAGTTGTTTGGGTTCTTTAAATAGAACACCCTACAATGCAAATTCCACTTGAGAGGAAAAAATAAACTGCTCTTCCCAGACTCTGATTCAGACAAATACTTCTATAGATCTCAGCAGGACCAACAGGGAAAATGTGTGTGTGTTAATTTGCCTGTGCAAACAGATGTTCCAGATCTCTGTATTAATGAACTTGGCCATGGCAGTCACTTACAGACTCACTACAGGAATGTTTAGAGTCATTAGTTTAAGCCAGAAAATGTATGACAATGTTTGGGTACAATACTTCCTCCTTGGCTAAAATAGCCTTTTCCCAACTCCATCCATTGCCACCTGAAGAATCCTTGTCTGGTGTGAACCCTTCACCTGTCACAATGAGCCCAGATTGTCATGATGAATTCATATTTTTCATACAGAGCCTGATTATCTCTTATTTCAGCTTTGTATTGCTCCAGCTTTTTTAAATTTCAGTTTGGTACCTCCAGGCTAAGCAAGACTCCAGCCTGAGGTTTATACACATCACTAAACTCCAAGCACTCATTTACATTTTTGTTCTTTCAGTCTCTCAAGTTTCCAGGCTAAGAGAACAAAACAAGTTACCTTCATTGCCAAAAAGCTTCCTCTTCGTACATCTTGTCATTTACTGTGCCATCTCATTTATAGTCAAACCTTCTCATTTAGATCCTGATGTACAGCTGACTTTTTCTCTGCATTTTAAAAGAAATCTATCCACCTACTTTTTTATATTCATCATATTTGAATCAATAGGTAACACCGCTTTATTGTGCTTCCAGAAAAAAATTATCTACAGAGCCTACTACAGTTTCTTCAGACACTTTTACCTCTCCCCTTGGTACACCTATATAGGAGGTATACCTACCTCCTTGGTATTCTACCACATCACTGCAGCTCTCAATGGAAAATGTTTCTTCCCTTTGGCTGGGGAGAGGATGTTTTGACCACCTGTCAGCTCACACTTGGGGTTTAAATGCAGCTGTCCCAACATCCACAGTTGGGGGTGCCAGTTTTCAGGACATGGCTTGATCCTCTCAATTTAAACAAAAGGGTATTTTCAAATCAGGTAAAACTTCACTGAAATCAGTAGGGTTAGCTATCTCCATTGACATAATTACAAATGACAGAGAAACATGCATTTCTAGTTAAAATCTAGGCACAGTGCATAGCAAGTGTTCAATGTTCTGGAAAAAACAAAAAAACCCCAAAAGTGCAAATATATATATATGTGTGTGTGTGTGTGGAGGTGGGAGGGTGTGGCTATGTATGTTTAAGGGCAACTTTACTGGTGAAGAAACAGGAGGACATCCCACAGAAACAACACCAGGGTATGGTCACAAGGGAAAATGCAAGTAAGGGTTGAGCTCTGATGAAAACTCCCAACCAGAACAGTAAGAAAAGCAAAGACATCTGTGTAGCTACTGCAGACTGAGTTCCTCCTGTACATGGATAAAGACTTTGGTCCATCTGGAATTTGAGAATAGAAATGAGCTAGAACAAGGATATTAGAAAATACACCACAAATGTTAACTCTGGGAAGAAATCAAAGGATATGCAAGAGGGAAAAATGGCAGAGAGCCACTGGATGTCCATTTGGCCCACTCAAAGGATTTATGCTTTAGGAAGAGACTGACTGATGCAGCTTGGGACCCTGCCTTTCCTGTCAGTTATGAAGTGTCCAGACAGACAGTTTTATTACAGGGAAAAGCACTCTAAACCAGAACTATCTAGGGTGAACTAAAGGGCTAAAGGATGGAGAAAATTTGCCCCCCAGCACTGAGAATTTATAGGTATGAGAGACTGAAATGGTTAATGGTTTGCTAGAATCACAGAACGACTTGCCCACTGCAGCAAACTGCAAGGAATCAGCTGTTCATTGACCACAAAGTGTACATACACAGGGAAAAGTCCCAGTCCACTTGCTTTCAAGATAAGGGGACAGTATTTCCTGGCCTTGGGAAGCATGGCACTTGAGTCCTACCCCAGTGTGGGCTTTTTAAGATGCAGCCAGGATATGCACCAAGAGCGAAGAGCTCTTTCTTTGTGTCATTTAAGACATAACCTATGATACCTCTTCCAGCACAGAAGGTGCTTCTGGTTAATAACCAGGAATCATTCTCCCAATGCCAGTTTGCCAGCAGAGGGGCAGCAAGGGAATGACACTGGAGGACACCAACCCATTCCCCTGCCACCTTGCCATGTAGCAATACCCTAGAGGGAAAAGAACCATTAGTCAGTGAGAAAATGCATAACTGAATTTAACCACTGTCTGGGCTCATCTAGAGTTTTGATTAGGAAAAATAAGGAAAAATCAGATCAGAATTGAAGAAAATATATCTTATCAAAAGTAGGAGAGACAATCTTTTGAGGTTCTTTCCAGCCTAGGTTATTCTATGAGTCTGTGAAAATTCAAGTAATTTTAAGTAATTTTTATCCATTATTACAAATAGATGATAACCTAACTCTGCTAGAGCAAGTGAAATATAAAAATAGCCTTGGCAAGGTGAAGTGGACAGAAAGGACAGAGGAAACAGTGTTTTCACAGCTGAACACAGACTGCAGCAATGTACAATGACCTTTCTGGCTTGGGCAGTGTACCTGTCACATCTAACAGTCCTAGAGAGGCAGCATAAAATAGTTCACCTCTCTCAGCTCCCAGGTTATCTGCAAATGATATCCTAAGGCCAGCTAAAAATTCTGCTAGAATTGGGATATTTAAAATAGGTCTCAAATAAACTGACAACTGCGAATCTGACCCTAAAGCTGAAGGATGGAGTTGTTCTAAAGGCCTGAAGTTTATTGGAGCTATGTTATCAGCAAAACAAAATTCCATCAGCATAATGAAGCTGTTCACTGAACTGCTCAGATCTTCAAGCATTCATAGATATGTAGAGTTTTGTAGGACTATATCCCTATTATAGAATATTTTAAAAATAAATAAATTACCATTGATGTAAAACCATTCAGCAGACAGATTTGCCACTTTCAGAGTTACAAAGGCTCCTGTCATCGTCCCTGTACTGGCTTACTCATGTATCCTGTTCTTATACTGGATGGAATAAACCAGTAAAAGTTTGGGAAGTAGGAACAATTTGGAGAATTATTGACATAAAAGCATGCCGAGTTGAAGTGGATGGCAACCATCTACAGCAAAAGAGTAATTCCATGGGGGAAGATCATTGCCCAACCAGCAACAAAACCCTGATAGCAGTGACAGTCATAGACTGTTTGCAGCTTGGCCTGTAGATAAGGCTGTTCTGATCATGACTGAGCATCCACCCTGACAACACCTTGAACAGATTCTGCAAACCTGCTTAATTGGAAAAACTTCAGCACTGTGATTGTGCAGCCCTGCACAAGGAAGCGACGCTGGTGCCTTGTCAAGACAGCCTCGCTGAAGTGATAGATTGCAAACACCACTGTAAGTAGAAAACAAAAATCTGATTTCTCAAAGGAGCAAGCAGACTCCTTGGAAAAAAATTGCTGTCTTTTCCCATCTTGTGCTCGGAAGAAAGGGAAATGTTTCTGATTTATCCACAGGTTATAGAGTGTGACTGGAAGAACAGATGCCAAAGCAGATAGATTCTTCCTGTGTACACAGGCTTCCATTTCAGGGCTGCAGAAAAAATCAAATGCAACCCCAATACTATGAACACATTTCTAAATTTTAAATCACTGAAAACACTGGGATTTCTATGACAAGAAGGCCTCTGCTAAAATAAACTAAACAATGGACATGAAGATGGTGAGATCAAGAGGGTTTTGGAAAGGATAAAATCCCAAGCTGAAACCAACACTTTGTCTCCATGACCACTGTCAGCTGTACTAGCTAGTTTTCATAGTGAAATACCACACTCTGTACAACAACCATGACAATCCCTGGGACTGCATGCAAACCCAGGAAAGAAATCTTGTATTTCTCTGGAGGCTGGAAGAGAAATAAGCAGGGAGTGAAAGTTATTGTAGAGATTTCAGTGATTTGGGCTGTTTGGTTTCACTACAAGAAATCATGTGACAGACATAAAAGTTCCACATCTCAAGTTTTGAACTATTTATCTCTTTTCTCTTTGGCAAAAAAAAAAAAAAAAAAGAAAAAGCCCTAATTATAATATCTGGATTAAACTTTGCAGAAAGTGGCAAAATTAGCCACTGTTTTGGCTTTGAGACAGAGGGAAGAGATTGGCTAGCTGTACCCCAGATGAGCTTATCTGCAAGGGTGCCCATGGGCACCTGGCCAACCTGGGCAGAGCAGCTCTGCTCTGGACAGGGATGTGTGTGATAAGGGAAGAAGAAAGTGAGAACTCAGATGGAGAAGCAGTGAGACATCCCAAAACAGATGGAAGAAAACTGCCTGCTCCATACTGATTTTGCCTGCATACTCAGCTTTGCAGGGCTAGCACATTTTTAATTTCCCCTGCATCCTTTCTGTCTTCATTCAGAAAAAGTGCCCCGGTACCTGGAATTATTCTTAGGTTTCCAATGTCCAAATCTGACTGCATCTTGCACTTGTTAACCCAAGATTTCACAGAAGTAAAAGAAATTTAGTTTTACTTATATTTAAAATTTGAGTTCTTCAATAAAATATGTCAACGTGTTTGGGAAAAAATAAAAAAGTTTTAACTTCCCAAAAAGGCCAGGATTCAGTCCTTCCCTGGCATAGCTGTGTTCAGTGCTAATCAGCAAGCCTTGTTCCTGGATTCCCTTCACATTAATAAAGAAAAGCATCTTAGAAAAACAGTGGGAAGGAACTACACATGGTTATTCACTTGGCCCTTTACTGAACCCTGAGTTAGTCTGTTCATTTTTTAAGATATCTCACATTTTACCGCTGTAATGCTTGAACAAAGTGAACAAACTCCCTGTTCTGCATATCTGCTCTTTAAAGAACTCCTCATCAACTGGATTCAGCAGCTCCCTGAAGGTACATTTTCAGCTAAGACAGTCAAGGTTATTTTCCAAGGATATTATTTCTGGGTTAGCATTTCTAGTTTCTGCCTACTCAGACAGCTAAAGCTTTTCACTAAAAGGATGGAAACTGTATTCACAATCATGATGAAATCCATTGTGAAATATGTATCCACAAACCAAGCAGTTTTATCTTCCTTACCAGTATGTGCCTTGAGATAGGCAGATAGGCATCAGCTCCTATGAATTTCTGCAAATGTGCTCCAGAGAGGATGGCAAACAAAATCTCCTTGACTGGTGGTTTGGTGTGAGGAACAACTGACACACTTTGGAAATTATTACAGTTTCCCAAAAAAACACCATCAAGACTTTAAGAGTTACACAAGTCTGCTCAATGGAAAACAGCAGCAGTCACAACTATTAATTGCCATCAATTTTAACACAACCCAGGTGATGCTGCTGGCTGTGGCCTCCCATGGGGATGGGCAGCCTCCAGGAGCCAGGCAGGTGGAGAGCAGCTGTTCTGTTGCAATGGGGCTGAAGGGCAGACTCTGGTGCAGGTTTGGGGAGAGGAAGGCAGGGTAACCTAACCCCAGAGCCCCACAGCAACCCTGGAGGCACCCAGGACTTGTGTCACTTGGCAGGAGAGTGACATGAGAAGCCCAGCTTGCGAGCCACAGCTGTGTTTGACGGATTTAGGAACACGATGTGCAGACTGTGCCATCAGGCTCTGTATCCCCTGTCCTCCTCCCAGCTCCTCTGGCACCGTGCAGTGATGTGATCCTGGGTATGACTGCTGGGAGAACAGCTCAGATGGGGGAAAAAGGATGTGTGGAGAAGGCTTGACCCACGCCCCTGTGTTTGGGCTTAGATCTCTTGGTCTTCACTGGGATATACTCTTGGGATGAGAGCACCTGGCCATGTGCCATGCTGACCCCCATGGATGGGCTTCCCTACCCAACCTTGGAGCTGCCTCTTCACCATGGATGTGTCTGGTGGATGTCTGAACCTGGTTATCCTCGTTTCCCTCTCAGTACATGGATTCCACTGTTTCAGGTTTCTGATCTGCTGTGTCAGCAAAAGAACATTCAGTTTGCAAGGTAATTCAAAAGCTTTAGAAATAAATTGTGTTTGACAACTGTATAAATGGAATTAGCAATGTGGCAAACTGCACAATGTCTTCATGAACAAATCTGATGAGAAAAAAAACTTGTCCTTTAAGAGGGAGAGGCATAATTTTTGCTTTCAAACATTTTGTTCGAACATCAGAGTGCTTTTGCACCCAGAGATTCTAAATTCTGAAAGACCCTTATGTGCTTTTCAGAAAACTGTACCTAAGAAAAATCCTCAAGATTCCTACAAATTAGCCCAAAATTGTTACACAGTACCCAGATATAACACAAAATACATTTACCTTTACCTGACCTCTGGAAAGGTTATGTACTTGGTCCACATTTTCAGAATACTTTTAGAATTGTGTTCAGATTTAAATTTTAATTCGGCCGGTGTCTAAAAGACTCATCAATTCTTTTTGTTGGCTTCCATATTATTCTAATATTTTTTTAAATTCAAGCGTGTCTGTGTATGTAGCTTTTATATAAAATTACCTAAGTCACAAATTGTAGTAATTGAATTATCTCACCCCAGCAGCGAAAAGTTACTTGGCCCTAACAGGAGAAATTATGGTGGCAATTTTAAAAGTTGTAATGAAATATTAGAATGGTCTTTTGCTCTCTAATATTACATCACATCAAATACCTCAAAAGCAGCAAGTAATTAAACTGTGGCTTCTTTTATTAGATAAGTTATTTTAAGGCAAACAACAAATCACTAGCTCTGTGGTTAAAAATCCCACAACCTGCATTTTAGCTTCTTAGTTGTGGGTTTGGCTAGAAAAACTAATCCTTTTCATAAACCTTTCTGGGAAAGAGAACTACCATTGAGTTACTGGTTTGTAGCTGATAAGCTTATCTCCTTTACTCCAGCACACCGATCTGTTGTGCATTGCAATTAATCTGGGACGCACCCAAAGCATGTTTATCAGTGCACTTCTCCCTTCATGGCCCCTAGGGTCCTGTGGCTGTTCCCAGGTGGGCTTCCCCCTGAGCAGCAGGCTCCACGTTTCACTAGCTCTATCTCTGTAGTCAGCAGCCTCTTTCAGCAGCAGCTGGGCGATGCTGTGGCTGCTTCCATCATTCCCTCCTCTGTGCATGCATTAGGCATGAAATCAAGCACACTTGTTTGCACCAGCAGCCTCATAACCTGTCCTAGATTTCTGGGAAATAGAGATTTTTCTGTCCAATTCTCTTCCAGTTTCCTTATTCCCAAAAGTTTGTTCAAGTTTTCCTCACTGACTTCTTCTGTTCAAGTATCTTTTTTTTTTTTTTTTAATTCGGAACATTGCTGTCATCTCAAATTTTTCTTGCTAAATACTTTTGCTTTCAATCCTAAGATTCCCACCCACCACTACTTACTGGTAAAAAAGATGAATTCAGATGAGTAATAAATCTTTTGAGCTCTTTAGTGTTTGCAGAAATGTTTATTTGCCACAAAGACTGACACAATACACAGAAAACTCATCCGTCGCATTTGAACTGTTAACAATATCAACTATTAATGCACATTTCACACAAAGAAAGCCAGATAGCTCAACTATTCCCCTTTAATCACTATTCAACTTCAAAATGCCTCTGTATGTAAGTGACAGAAATTAGCTGTATTCAGAAAAAGCAGTAGGGACGCATTAAACAAAGAAAACTCTTGTTCATTTGGCCTCTCATTGCCTGACTATCACTTATGCTACCCACCACTACCCAGGTTCTCAGGTCAAGGGACAAAGTAGGCAATCATGTAAATGACTGCAGTCCAGACCTTTTTCTCCCATCTGCCTGCAAACACAGAAGAAGAGAAATCATGTTAAAAGCAATCACTGTTATTTCAGCCATCTAATTTTTCTGGGTCTTCTCACATCTCACCATGGTTTCAGTGACCTTACCTACTTCAAAGAGAGTCACCAGAAGAAAGTGGGGAGGGGAAATAAGCACAGGAAGTTGCACTGTCCTTTCATAAGTGAGCCTTGATGAAGATGTTAGTTGATAAGTAGCATGACATTCCAAGAGAAAAATAAAGCTAAAAGGCTTTTATAACACTTTCTGCAGCTCAACAAAGAATACCATAAATGCCTATCATTACTCTACACCATCTTGCAACAGGAATAGATTCAAATTGTTTTGATATAAAAAGATACAAAAAATTGAAAAGAGAAAAGAACAGCTATAGGCAAGAAAGCACAAAGTTACAGCATTTACTGCAGAAAAGTACACATTAATAAATAGGCACACTTGGGCGTTTTATGGTCATATATGTGACATTCAAAAGTCCCTGGTCAGACTTGCATCCCATAGACTTAGATTTTGCTTAGACAAAGAGCAAATGAAGCCAAAGTCTGCAGAAGACAGAAAAGAGCAGGAGAGAAGGAGGGAAGCTTATCACCAGGCAGCAGCAGCTCCTAAGAAGAGCTGTGACAAGCATCCATCACCTGTGTGCTCAACAACCCACTACAGCAGATGCAGAGCAGGCTAACAACAAACAGTCAGATCCAAAACTGGCAAAAGACACCAATCCAACAGTAAAAGTTTTCCAATAGATTATGGCCAAGAGTGCATGTAGGACACAGGAAAGCTGAGTTCAGTTAGGCATTAGCAGTCGGTGAAGTCTTCTCTTCCATGTACTACCTCCCTCACAAAGTAATGATTCACCACTGTTGTGTTCACCAGAGGAGCTGGATTTATATTGTTCTCTACTCACTAATGAAGTTGATTCTCATTACTCTTCAGTGCCAGCCACTATTTCCCAAGACAAATGTTGAATAAGAGAGAGACAAAGAGGAAATCACTGGATTGCCCAGGCATCCCTGGGGGAAGACTTTATAGAGTTGCCAAACTTGCAAACCAAATTCCACCCCACTCGTGGAGGGCCATGAACAGATTGTTTGAGTCTGGATCTGCCACAGCAAAGAAACTTGAAAAAGCAAATTTTTGTGATTCGTTTCTGGAATATGATTATGCCTAGCCCTTGTTAAGTCAATGCTAATGGCTTAAGGTCTGCTGTCCTAAGTTTTTACAGAAAGTTAAAAATAATGTTACACATAATGTTTGTGATTAAGGCACTATCCTTTGGCTATATAGCAGATTAAGAGTTCTCTGTAAGGGTACAGACTCATCTTTGAGCCCCAGCTTAGACTCCTTTCTCTACTGACCTATGTAAGAAACATAGCCGAGCAATGATGATGATATAATGAAACCACTTGTTGTCTTTCTGTGGTCTTAAAATTAAAACAAAAACATGGTTTATGTCGAAAAAGGGGTTTTTACCTTGGTATTTATTTAAGGATCCTTGGGTGCAGCACTTGGTCCAGGTGGAATGCCCCGAAATGCACACACCACATGTCACACACCAAAATGCACACAATTATAGGCCTTGCAAATTAGCATCTCTATCAAAGATTCCCCAATGAGAGGCTCGAATGAACCTCTCTTTCCAAGGAACTTTCCCCCTGGATGGGCCTATCTTAGTTTACAAAAATGTGTTCTGGAGAGGACCTTGGTGTCTGGGGCTTCCAGGATGTTTGGTCTCCTGTTTAACAGTACAGTTAGTTAGTATAGTATAGTATAGTATAGTTAGTTCAGTCTCAGCTGAGCTATCAGGCCTGGAAAATTACAAATATGTAGGCTAAAAGCAGTAAGAATACATAAAACTATATAAAAGGGTATATAAGAGGGGTATAAAAGAAAAGGCAAAAAATCATCCTGGCATCACACTGAAATATTTTTTAAAAGAGACATCCTTGGAAATACATTCTATCCCTCTGCCTTATCTGTTGTCTGCTGACTTAAAAAAGTAAACTCTGTGGGGCAAGTACCATTCCTACTGTACATAGCACACTGCTGGCATTACTGAAAGATGAGAAATTAATCATCCAGGTTGGGTTTTGTAACACTGCCTCATGTCCAGCCTCGGCAGGTCTGCAGGGTGCATCCCAACAGGCTGGCCACTGGTCACTTGAATTTATGAATTCCATAAAGAACTTGCCTTCACAGGACAGAAGACGTTGTACTATAGTTGTCAGTTCAGTGGCAACCAAATTTGCCTCATGTGTGGGCCACATAAGCATGCCAGCATTCACAGGAACACCAAATCCATCCCATTTTCAGATGGCCTGGTAAATGGGAGAGTATCCCAGTTAAATCTCCCATATCAGTATAGAGCCAAATAAAATTATCTGAACTGCTAAGGACTGTTAGGCTCATGTACGTTTTTTAAACCCTTCCATCTGGTCTATTTATCAAGTATATGCAGTAATAACTACAAAACAGAAAAACTCCTAAAACCAAACACAGTCACTCATGCACCAATTGGTAATTCTCAATTTGGAGCTCCTTAGAGCCACCCCTATTGCATCTATTATGTCAGAAAACTCATTATAGCACTTTTATCTGAAATATTGCAGATATTAATGTAAATGGGAAAGCACTGACTGAAACCAAAAATAATATCTAAACAAATTATGTTAATAATGACTGAATTAATTACTGAACAGCACAGGCCCAACATTCTAATATGGATGTGACCTTATGACACATCCACAGCCACAAAACAGGATGAAATATAAGACATTCCTCTTCACAGTTTATCTGCCATCTGTGTTATGATATGGAAAAGCTTCAAGAAATGGCTAAAGGCTGTAGCTCTTAATTATATATTAACAGGTAACGTTACTCTTGCTGTGATCAAAGAAATTAATTTTCATGAGGAAAGTACCACCTTTACAATTATTTTTTTCTTCAGAAGGCAACAGTAATGAGATGTTGGACAGACAAAATATTGGTTATGGCAAGCTTTCCTTATGAACCTCATACAGAAAAAGACAGCATGACACATCACAATAACACCCCAAGAAATACTCTGAGTTCTTAGGGAGGCCAGGAAGGACAGATATTAAATTTTGGGGAAGTTCATAGGAAGGCATGGTCTTTAATAAGGTCTCATTCATTTATTAATGAGAACTGATAGTAAAGGGCTTCCTGTAAGGTACAAGGCAGGAGGGGAAAAGAGCCATACACAATTAAAGAACAGCTATCGCCAAAAAGCCTTTGGCCTTTTTCATTTATTTATTTGGCCTATTTGTTTCCTCCATAAGGGGCAAACAGAACAATAGCCTTAAGACCTGGTTCTGTGGAGCTGCACAGCAGGCAAGAAAATCCCTCCTTTCCCAAATCACTGGGAGTGACAGGCAGGATTGCTCCCTGCCTGCAAGGGAAGGGAGAGAGACCAACTAGAGGTGGCTCAGCCGGGGCAGAGGGGAGCCCAGGACAGCACATCAGGCTCAGCACGCCCATGGCTCAGCAAATGACGCCTCAGAGGCTGCTGTGCTCTGCCATGAGCGACAGCTTTGCAGGCAAAACAAGAAAGAAGCACTGCAGGATGGTCTTGCGTGTGCTGGAACCCTGGAAAGGGGATGGCTTTTCTACTAAACCTAAAAGATCCCACTCCTCATCACAATGCAACCAAAACCTTTCTGGAGTTTTCCATCAGTGGGAGAGTCATCCTGGGACAGCCATCATGGTGACCACCAGGACATCCTCCTGGGCAGGGGACAATTTCTAAGATTTAGATATCTAGGCTTTCTGATTCCAAGGAAATATTTGATAGTGGGTGTCTTGGAGTGACTTTTGTCTTGGAGTTTATCCTTTGATGGTTTATCCTATATCGTCTGCCCATGCCCAGAAAAATGAATTTTATGCCTTTGTATGTCTTTAAACGGAGCCTGAGAGGGGAGAGGAGAAAAAAAACACCCAGCCCAGACAGTTCTCAGAGAGTTTCTTCTCTCACAGATAGCCATTTATTTGTTTAGCGTTATTGTCCTTTTCCTGTGTGTTTTGTTGTTTTGTTAAATAAATAGTTTTTTTCCCTTCACTTTCCTCCGGGGACATTTTCTTTCCCGAACCTGGTGGGGGAGGGGTACACAGGTACCTCCGGCCTGCTTTCCATCAGGGGATATTTCCTCCTCTGACTTTGTCTCAATCCGGGACAGTGGGTATTCAACATCTCACAGTAGGCTACTCTGGAGTATTCCCTTGGGTAATTCCTACTCTAGACAGGACATGCCTTTCTCATTACCTTCAGTTTTGCTGGAACTGGAAGAGTAATGCATGTGGTTTTGATCACTGCAAGTCAGCATTTTTTAATGAAAAATATTTTTATCAAAATTTCCCATCAGCTATATGGACAATCTTGGAATTACACCATGAGGTTAGCTCTGAAAACAACCAATTTTTCCCAAATGTTTTCTCTGATGGATTTGAAAATGCCTTTGCATACATTACTTCTGAACCAATCTTGTCACTAAATCCTATAAACAGACACCGAAAATGCCTCCTTATTGCTGTTCATCATTGGATAAAGCAGTTGCAAACCTTTTACAATGTGAACTGATGGTGGCCAAAGCCAGAATGTGAGTGATTCATGTAAATCAACAGCTCCCAGCCGTATTATTATGGATTAGGGATGCAAGACACAGCCTTAATAGCAAGCATCTAGGAAATGCAGAAATTAAAAGCATCACCTCTCCCTGAGTCTCGCACCAAGCAGCAGGACGGATGACCTCTCAAATTGCCTACTCAAGCAGAGAGGGCACAACAGAGCACCATTAATGGGAAAGTCCATGTGATTGTGTAACACTCGCCTATTTATAAGTTCAGAGGAATGCAGCATGCATTATTTACTTAGTTGTGCTACATGGTAATTAGCAGGGCTGGAGAGTGGAGAGCACAGCCAGTTAAGAGGTCAGACGTGCTCCCGTCACAACTCTGCTAATCCCCTGCAATCTGCCTCGAGCTGTCAGCACCATTTGCAAGTGCTCTGTTATCTGCTGCAGTGAAGCTGGGTAGCCATGAGTCTCCTTGGGCTTTGTAAATAAAGTCTTCTTTTTCTTTATACAAACTTTGACAGAAAGAAAATAATATACGTTCTAACATAAATATTTATGTTCTAACATAAATAATCTGTGGCTTTTTTTGTATGACCTTTCATCACTTTAGGGATTTGCAAGAAACTATTATCTTGGAAATGGAGTCAGGAAAAGCAGTCAAATTTTGTACAGGAAATCAGGTTTTCCTCAGAAGCCAGCATTTTATGCAACACTTTTACAGTTACAATATTTTTTAAAACATCAACAGTTAATATTGGACTTTTCTTTGGCATCTCAGCTGTACAGACCTGACAGGCAGGTGCCTCAGTGACCACGGCAGGTAGAGTGTTGGAGTCCAATACATTTGGAAAACCCCTCAAATTGCCCTGAGGGGTCTGGGACCCTCGCTGGGATCCCAAGAGGACATAGTCTTTGATTTGTGCCCATGAGAGAAGCTTCCAACTCTTACAGATAAATTAAAAACATTAAAAATGTAAAATAAATTATAGTTTAGTATATCACAAAGTAAAAATTTATAATTTTAAGTTTTGTAGTATGGAAGTAAAAGGGAAGCAAAATAAAAGTTTTTAAGTAGTGTTCAGAATTCTTCTTCTTTTACTCCATTTTCTACTGTAACAGTAACAAAAAGACATTAATAAAATAAATTTGAAGTAAAAAAAAGTGTTAAAAATAAGTAATAGTTATTAGTACAAAATTATAAATATAGTATGTTTTAACAATTAATTGAATAAAAAGTATTTAAAACAACACTACATTCTCAATTTCAAGATCTTGCAGCAGGAAATTTAAAGCACAAAGCCCAAATAAAAAACAACTCTCTAAATTTAAAATAAAAACTTAAATAAACAACAAAAAACCCTAAAAACTACAAGTCTGACTCCTCTTTATCTAGTATGAAACTTTNTTATCTAGTATGAAACTTTAATAAAAAAAGAAAAGCCCGTGTTTCAAAAACGCAGCCGCGTCAATAGAGGAATGAGGACATGGATCACTGTCGGTGGAAACAGAGTGAATCAGATACATGGACAAGCTGAGTGAGGGGCTTGGCTCTGGGGTGATGACTGGAGGATTTTGGCAGCCCAATGGGGTGCAGAAAAAGGCTGTGTTTTCAGGATATGTTGAACTGCAAGAGGAGAAAAGTTGGTTATGACTGATATGGCAGAACAGGAGCTCCCAGCAACCTTCTATCTACGAGAACTTTGGCTTGCATTGCCTTCCCCTGCTGGACAGCAAACATCAGCGGAAAAAAACTGTCCCCACATGGCAACTAAGTATGTTCATCCTGCAAGCAATCAGACGTTGAGATACTTACCCTAGACAGTTATCGCACAAAGTTTCCAGACTGCAGACCTTTGAGCAGTCTGATCATTGCTGCTCCATACCAAGAAGCTTTCAGTAGCCAAGCAGACCACGCACTTCGAGCTAGTGCTTCAGGCTCAAGTGCAGCCCTGCCTTGAAGGGCTGCTGAGTCATGTTCCCTGAGAAGATGGAGAAGTGCAGAGATGGGAAACAGACACCTGACTTTGCAAAAAGCCCAGCTGCTGTTGGCTCATTCGTCCTACAGTGCAGAAGCCACAGGTTCTGGGTTCATGGTTTTGAGGCCCATGAGCTTTAGGTTTTCTGGTCAGAATCCTGGCGGGCCCAGCACTGTGGAGTATCTTTTTCCTAGGGCTTCATCTAGCTTCAAAGCTTATCAAAATAATATTAAGCTGACAAGCTGCTTAGATAGCTTCCTTCCACACCTCCAGGTCTTAGGGACAGGAATTCCAGCTCATCTCCCTTAAGCACACCCAGCCTCCTCACAGTCCTTTGCTGCCAGGCTGTTGTGCAGGGTGTCTCTGGTCCCTTACACGCTCTCAGCTACAAGGCAGGGGAGTGAACCAGATCCATCCTGCCCCTACCTAACCCTCCAGTGTTTCTGCAAGTCCTTCCTTACAGCTTGATGCCTATGCAAAGTCTTTGGTAGGAATGGAAAGCCACACACAAAATGGTGTTTTCTAATCCAGATCTGAACTAGAAAGAAACTGGAAAAGAAATAGTAACTGCAGGAGAAGTAGTAATATTGAAAGTTTTGAAATATGGGTTAGTTAGGAACCTGATGAACTGGCAGGAGAATCCAGTTTCTGTTTCTTTTTTTTTTTTTCTTTAACTTAAACCTGAATTAATTCAGGGAAGCCCTGTGGGGCACATTAACCAGAAGGTTAGACTAAGCGTTCAAGGCAATCCACTTTGTCCTTTTGGTGTATGAAAATCAATGAAAGAACAAGCACCTCATTCACTGTACCAGATTCCAGCACAGAGACCAGCCTGAACACCAGTGCACAATGTCTCAGCCACCAAAAAGGCACTTCTCCCTTCCTACTGCAGTCTTACACTGAGAAAAGGCAAGGTCCTTCTGGCATTGCAGACAGACAGTGTGTGTGCTGCTCTTTTAGCCCCCACACATCAGACTCCTATGGACCACACTTTTGGGGTCCCTGAATCCCTGCGTGCACACGAAAGGACTGTCACTTGGGAGATTTCACAGGAACAGGCTTTACATTATACAGTTTTACTGCAACATTGTCATCAGCTCCACCAAGAAGTATGGCTGGCTTTAGACAAACTTGGATTCATCTCCATTTATAAAGAAAGAAAAAACAGAAAAGGCCATTCAATACTAAATAATACCTCTCTGAAAACATAGCACGAAGTTTTTTGGTAATCTAGGACATATTATCATGTCAGGATCACTGTCCAATATAGTGACAATCCTCCCAGGTTCCAGCAGTTACAACTCTGCAGGGAGCTCCATTTAGAGGAATGTCTGGCAGTCCTAGGAGGGGTAATCTGGCTATAAAGAGACTGGGGCTATAGGTTACAGACCTGGACATGGCACATCTTTCCCAAGCAACCTTGAACTAGGCTCAGAAAACCAGCTTCTTCAGACTTAGACGAGTCTAGACTGCTGGTATAAGTTCCTCTCAGCCTCAATTTTCTCCTCATCAGCAGAGCTGCCCTGCTGCTGCTGGGGTTGAGAGGCTCAGCTCATGGACGTTTGCAAAGTGCTCCAACACTCTTAGATCAGAGAGAGAGATCAGAGAGTGGTCAGAGAGTGCAAAGCAGGAATGAGAAACCTTTTCTTCCTGAGGCCCGAACAGGCTTTTAACAGGTTATATATTATTATTGTTCTCCAACAATAATTCCCAAAGGAACCCAACCAACATGGTGGGGTGGCATGGTCTACATGAAATCAAGCAACCAAACCAATAAATACACCAATGTGTTATATCCAAACACATCCCAACTACAAAGCAGCATGACATGATTTATTAGGCACTTTTAGAAATGTTAACACATTTCTACAGCAGACATCAGTAGCAAGTAATTCACACAGCTGACTTAAAGAAGAAACTCTATGATGTGCTCAAAGCCACTAACAGTACTTTTGCAAAGTATCAAAATAGCAATTCGAAACTAGAAAATCCTGACTTTTACCTCACTGTTTGATCTGAGAGTAGGTTGTCTTCCACTTAGATCTGAAACTCCATATGCAAGCGATTTTTCAATCCTACTCAAATTGCTTTAGCTATTTTTAGGTCATATGAGTAGAATAAATATCATTAAGGATTTTTTAGGCATTTTTAGAATAGTTTCGTAACTAAAAAAGAGATCCTTTTCACAAAAATATATTCTTGAGTCATCTATCCATAAAAGCACTCAGACTTTTTGATATTGTAAAAATCAAATAATGAAAAAATACTGAGTTAACCACATTAGGAAAGCTGATACTGTACATTTATGGCAGCTATTCAGTATGAAAACTTTTAGCAAGCACAGGTACAGAGATGAACTGCAGGCAGAGCCAAGCTGTGCTATTGTGATTTAGAGAAAGAGACCGAGCAATTAGAAATGAAGACTGTGAAGCAAATGACATGCCATTACCACTAGTATCTCTCAGTGAAGTTTGGTAGAACATTCTTTAAAAACACTCAGCTCAAACCACGGAAGTTAGCCCAAAGAGCCCTTCCAGCACCATTTCTGGGCACTGGAGTTTAGTGGCTGGAGTGGATCACAACTCAGGAGATGCAGACTGTGTTCCCAGCTCTCCAGGCACCACACTTAAACCATGTCTGTTTTCTCTGCCACTGCTTCCCTTCCTGCCTTGCCTGTTCTGAACATGGAACATCTTGGGGGACAGTGGCCTCTGTACCTCCTGGACAGGGCTCAGCACAGCAGGGCTCAGATCCCAGCTGGACACCTTCCACGCTGCCCACATGAGAGCCCCACAGAGGGAACAGGCCAGCTGCACTCACACAGCACCACCCTGTACCTACCCTGAGATGGCTTTACAGACTGCTCTTCCATGCAATCAGCAGCATCACAGGCCTGCTTCCTCCATGCACAGGCTCCTGCTGCCTTATCTGCATGTTTGACACCATCTGTATTTCTCCTTCATCCCAATCATCTCAACAACCTCCCCACTACATGGAACAGCTGAGAGTTTGCCAGAGTAACATCCTCTTCAGCTCAGCCAACTGATAGAAATAAAACTAAGAATGTTACTTGCCTGCAGTCCCAGGAGGTGCACACAGTAGATGCAAGCCTACAACTGAGAGCTTCCTTGACTGCCCCCATCACCAAAGGGTTGCCCTTTCCTTTTTTATCCAGACAGGCAGTAAGCTCCTGTCACAAGTGCTGAATTCAGTGAGACTTGTCCTCTTGGGTGTTTGCCACAAACCCTTTTCATCAACTGCCAGAAAAGAGTCAAAAAGAGATGAGACCTTTTGGGAAGGATTTTATAGAAAAATAAAAATGGTGTGAGATACATAGGGAACACAAGAGAAGTTCAAGCAGGAAGCAGGACATGAGATGCTGTCCTCTCTGCTTCACTGACTCATCTACTTAGGCTGGAAGCGCTAATTCTCTGATGTTTCCAGGTCCCAAAATGCCAGCACTGGAGCCAGGTGGCCACTGCAACACATCTGACACACAGAACAGAGCAGCCCAGGGCTCATTCACACTGTAAGTTGCACCTTCTCTGCTGTCAGCCATCCTTAGCTGTCCATAATGAGCAGAAGGTGACAATACAGGTGAAAATAGAGACAGGCTATGAGGCAGAAGCTGGTAAGTAATTAAATTTTCTGAGTGACTCTGAATACCCAAAAAGAAGCACGGCCTACTCAGAAACCAGGAGTCACTACCTGATGAGTTCCAAGTCTGAGTTCTAAGAAAATTGACCAACTGTCAAAAGAGAGAACACAAATCCATCCGTCACTCTGCAAGACACACCTGTATTTCTATATATACTTACCCTGATAGTTCAATTAACTGAGACTTAAGCCCCATGCTTAAGAACGCCCTTCACAGTGCAATGCAGCCAAGTCAGTATGGACAAGAACGACAGAACAGTGAATACCTGGCATTATTTCTGGACATGAGGAGCTCCAGTCAACCCCAAGAGTACTTTTCCTAGGAATTAAAAGAAGAAGCAGCACTATCTTCAACTCTCTCATTAACCTGAAGCTCAAATATGCACATTTCAAAGAACTGCTCAGCATTTTCCATATTTTTACCCCTTTCAAAAAGGAGAAAAAAGAACACAGCTTTCCAGGGTGTTTCGCTGCATCACACTCAAAACAGATTTCTAGTCTTGAAGCCATACAGCCATTTCATCACTTTGTCCAGTGAATCTCCTTCAACATATACCAGTGTGAAGAGTAATCCCCAGCAAATGCTGGCTGTAGCAAGGGATTTTCTGCTCCAGTACTTCTGAACATCACCAAGCAAACAGTGGACAAATTGCACAAGGGAAGGGGTCAGTGCCATCGTGAATAGTTCTTATAGACAGCACAACAAAATCCAGCACAGAGAATAGAAAGGTAGAAAAATCCATGAAAAATCACTTTTCAATTATTCTTTTACTCAGTACTTACTTGTTCTTCAGTAAAACACTGCAGAGTGATTCCCTTGCAATCAGAAGGAGAAAAAACCTCGGCTCTTGGCAATCTATTTTTGGAAACTGAAAATCTCATTCTGCTTTTTTCTTAATTCCTGCTTAGAGGAATTTTGTGATAAGGATGTAAGCCTTGTAGCTTATTAGAAATGATACAATTAACATTTAAAAAACCTGAAAGTATTGATTTTTTGTATTAAACTTTGCTTTTATAGGCAATCATTGCACAGACAAATTTATCTCTCTTAGGTATTTTTCCAGTTTCTAACACTTCTCTGCATGCTAGCACTTACTGTCATACATTTTCTTGTAGGCTTATTTACCCTTTCTGCTGTTTTTCTGTCCTCCACATAAAACCTTCTTTTAAAACAGGATCATCATTCAGCCCTGTCATTTTACCTAGATATCTAAATTTTTATCTCACTAGTTGGTTTTCCTACTAGGTTAAAGATTGTTACTCTTCTATCCTAAAAAACATACATCTGGAATTTTTTACCACTGAATCTCAAACTGCAGTTTCTGGGGTAATTGTTATTGTGTCCCCATTTTTGCTCACCTTCAGAATTTCACCAAGGATCTCAGAAATTTTTGATTTATCAGAGAGACTGTTGTTGGAGATCTGTGCACAAAAATGTCACGCTAACATTCAGAGTTCTAGACCAAATTCTGGACATGAAAATCTGAAAGGATATGACTCTAATGGCAATTAGTCCTTCCAAAATGTATTTGAGTTTTGTGATGCTGTATTTTCATGACGACCTTTGATTTGAGAGGGTCTTGGCTCATGGCTACTCATGGTTAGTTGACTCATGGTTAGTTTACAATTAAATTTGAGAATTCAAGTATCACCAACAGTTGCATCTGAATCCACATTGCTGCCTATTCTGATTCCCACTATGTAATTTATCTTCAGACCTCATGACTCTCACCTCTGACCTCTCATCTTCACCACATCGTTCCCACCACCTCCTAGGACTGTGAGGACAACAGCTGGACGTCAGAAGTGCCATCTGCCAGGGCACTATGGTCCTCCATGCCTTTCAAGCTCAGCCACTTGCTCAACCATGAGCCCTACAACAGGCTGTGTGTGAATGGTACCAGTTAGATTACAGACAACAACAGAGTAGAGGAAGAGGCTGGATTCTATTTTGGGCTCTGCTACTGATATAACTCAAAAACTGGCAGACACCAAAGCACTTTGCCCTCAGTTGCTGAAAACTGGGAGAGTGATAGCTATGCCTATGCTTACATAAAAAGTATTTTGAAACAGTTGGCTGAAAGCCACTATATAAATGCTAACTATGTATTATGAGACACTGCTCCTACTTTAGGGCACTTTCTCATTCCCAGATGTTATGCACAAACCATCTACTTAGTCAGCCACAACCGTATTTTTTAAATCATAGGATATCTGGAGAAAATATACTCAGTAGCCATCTCCTGGGAAGGAAAAAGAATGATCTTGACTCTGGCAGCAAACCCTCCCTGCACCTCATTACAGTTTCTAGCAGAGTAAAGGAACCAATATTAGCATACTGCTCTGTACAGCAATAGTTTGGTAAAACTCCATGGTGTGTGTTACCCAGTAAAGCTGACTAATGGGCCACTCTGGCATTAAAGTCTATAGATCCATGAATTCATTTTATGAAGAGAAAAAGTCTCCTGAAGCATTTTCAAAATTCAAAACAGGATGCTGATGGTCAGGCAATCCTCTGACTGGCACTTAGTCCTGGAATATGTCATTGCCCACAGAAAGAACAAATAATCTCTCTTAAATGTACCTGCAGAGGAACAACTAATACACAACAGTGGATATGCTTGGTGGGAACAAAGGTTCATCTAGCCTGGAATGAAATTTTCAACAGCAGACAATATCAGACACTTAGAAGCAAGATGAATTTGAAGTGTTTTTCCCCCATCGCATCATCCTTACTCCCACCATTCTGCTCTCCACAGGGTGAAGCTGTGACAAATGTGCAGACCAGGACATATAATAGCCATCACTGGATCTCTTCTCTCTTAATTGTCTAATCCTTTTATGAAGCAACTGTGCTTCTGCTTTCCACATCCTTTGGCAACAAACTGGAGGAACAAAATGTGGCATACCCTCACACCAGCAACACAGCACCATGCTCTGCACCCTGCAGCGATGGGGAGAAGGACTAGCCTGGTTCCTGATGGTGGTACTCCCAAGCCACCTTCCTGTGTCCTACGAGGAAAGACGGAGGATGCTAGATGTGCTATGCAGCTTGTCCTAAGCACAATTTAGGACAATTTTCTGCTGTTCTCCTCTTTGACCTAAACCACAAATATCCAAAAGAAACAGAATATTACACGGAAGAGCTGAGGAGCTTTCAAAGAGGCAGCATAAGAACATGCCCTGTTTCCATTTCTAGTTAGCTGTCCTCCTTGTGGGACATCCATACCTTCACTTCCCTTTCATGGGAAAACTCAGGGAAGGCAGGATCAGGTTGCCTGCAGGTGAAATGAAGCCTGCAACAGCCACAAAAAGCTTCAGGGGATAGGTACAAGCTGGGTTAATGTGCTGCCCTCCATCAGGAAGAGCCCCTCCTCATGTGCCTCTCTGTGGACACTCCTGCAGAGGTCCCTTCCCCCTGCCATTTGTCAGCTACCACGTTTGCATAACCTGAGTCAGAAGCTACAGTCACTCTAGTTCTTGCACAAGAGTGCTTAGCCTGTGTAGCTGCCACAGCTCAAAGATTTGGGGGAGCACCTGTACCAACCCCTCATAAGCCCCTCTGGCCATGACGACTTTATTCTCACGCATTTTAGGCCATAAATTGGAAATGACAGCAAAGTAATCAGGAGAGAATCATGCTGTGCCTCCTAACTCTCCTGAGCCTCCACTGATTATATAGGAGAAATCCAAGCAGACATGGAATTAAATCATATCCCTTACGTTAGACTAGTCAAAGCTGCTCTGTAAATGACAGATTGCTAACAGCTCCCTTAATGACATCACCCAATATGTCATAAAATCTGCTGCCAACACTATGGATTTTTTTTCCCCTCAGACAGAAGTATTCTCTGGCTGTGGAGCAGAAGGTTCATTGGCAAAATGTGGCTCAAGAAATAACCTATAAAAGGTTCTCAGTGCATAAGGTAAGTACCACCCAAAAACTCACTGAAGAATAAAATTATCCTTGGCACTGCTTTCCTGGAACAGTGCCCCACGTCAGATTTTTTTAAGTGTTTGTGATTGAAATTATCCATCCACCATCTCTGCAGGTAGCACTAAAACTCACGGCTCAGGAACAGTATCCAGATCTTTGCCAGATTATTAGCCTTGGGTGAAAACTATTATCTTCTTATTGCTTTCATGCTTTTTGGAAGGAAACTCTTCCCAGATGGGTATTTGCATTAGAGAAGAAACAGATATACTTGTCGTACAATAGCAAGGATTATTTACCTGGAGTTTCACTATTATCCCTTTACTTCCAGGCTCACATCTGTTCTTTTGCCAGAACTGCAAGTGACAACCAGAGCATACATAGCATGAGCAGCCTTTGAGAATTTCTCAGACGATTTGCAGGTTCTCTATTTTTCAGACACCAGGAATCTAGTTTGCAGCAATGCACCACAAATTCATCTTTTAAAATGCTACAGTAGAACTCACTTGGGCCGCCATCAACCAGGACCGCACAAGGAGTGCTTACTTGTCTATTCCTCTAATTCCCTGCTACCTGTATTTTTTCACCAGTATGCCTCATCTGAGAATTACCAGAGTTTCATAGACTGTTTTCAAAAAGGGCAAATATATTCATGAGTAGAATACCTCACTAAGGGAGCCAGTGGTGAAGAAGGAGAAAGTCCTCCTTCCTTATGGAGACAAACTAAATTCTGCTTCATGGCTTGGTGCACTGAAAGTCTCTGAGATTTGGTCCTTCTGATCAAGGTGAGGTTGCCTCTCTCCCCTCAGTTGCAGAAAATCAATGTTGGCTGCTGTTCCTCCTAGTCACTCCGTAAACAGATCCTCTTCTCTATGCATGCCATCTTTCCTGCATCCCATCACCTATCTACTCAAGACAGTCACAGCTGAACAACCAGAAATTGTTGTCAGGAAAAAGGTTGTGTGAACTTAAAGCTAGTGCACTCATCTGCAAGGTTCTCGGTATGTGACTCGACTGTCTTTGGTAACTCCTCGTGTATCAAGTGTACTTCTGTTCCCTGCAGCAAGTCCTGCCAACAGAACACCCTACAGCACACCAGTGTGCTGGGGATGCTGAGAACCAGTGGTCTGAACAATCTGTCACTCATGTACGTTCAAAAGAGAATCACTGCAGAGGCACTCGCTGGCACTGTGAGTAAATGAGCCATGAGCTATATATCTGGCTATGCTGCAGTTCTTTCCTGAAAGAAAAAGCAAGTCAAAAAGGAAGTGTAACACTTGGCTGAATGCTGAAGTGACCAAATAAATAGGATTAGCTAAACCTTGCTTATCTGTCAGTTATTCCTCCCTGTATGGAAACAGTTCTCTCAAGCCTGCCCATGGTGATGACGGCCTTGGTACCTGTTTGGGTTCCTGAACTGATGCATTTCAAGCTATGTCATCTGGTTATGGTATGCACTCATTTTGGTCTTGTCATCCAAGGGAAAAACATGGTTTGGCCAAATGTGTTGTACTACAAGTACTTCCAGTGCACAGAATAAAAGGCTAAAATAATCCCCCATGAATTTTGTTCTCAAATTCAGATCTGCACTGCCATGACTGCAAAGTGACAGATGTCAAAACCAAGCCGAGTACCTCATTAATGCAGAGATAAACACACAGAATATGTTGTTTGGAATGACAACGCAGTGTGTTTATATATGTATGCCACTATTTATCATTCTACAGATGGTTGCTCACAGTGATGTACATCCACAAATATGTTTAATTTTGCCTTTTCCTTTTTTAAGGTAATTACCATTTTTCCTTGTTTACACTGACTACTTCTAAGATGACCTAGAGATCTCTGAGTTTCTCTGAGGGCAAGGGGTCACGTTGCACAAAGCAGACCACAATCAGCATGCAATCAGTTCTTTGCAGTAATAACAGTCCATGCCTGTAGAGCATTTTTAAAGAAATTATCTTGCTCTCATTTTATAGCCAGGAAAGCCCAGAAAGGTGAAATGACTTCCCCAAGGTCGCACAGCAGGCTCTACTCAGTACATAGTTACTATTGTTGCAAATTGGGTAGCTCATCAAGCTTATGCTACTCACACCACTCAGATACAATTCAAACAATAATTATTATTTCTACCGCAATTTGCACGGCAGTCAAAGCTGGAGGCCACAATCAGGATTCAGCTTATGCTGGGCTCTGTTCAAACACCAAATCAAATCCAGTCCCTGCTCCAGGGGGGTTTGCCATCTCAGTAGGGACATAACTCTGTGGGAACACAAATTGCACTGGAAAGGGAGGGAAGGAGAGAGGGAGCGACAGAAGGCAGTAACCTCAGTGTAAGGTTTTGCATCGTTTTGGTAACTGTGAAGTTTGGAAACTTATTATTACTTAAATTATTTAGGTTAGCAAGAAATATAAATGCATTATTGACACCTGGCTAGTTACTTAGGTAGCAGTTCATCTTCATAATCTTAATTGCACGAATACCTTACTTTCACTCCTGTGGTCTTTGATTACATTGAGAGACAGCAATTGGATTCTCCTCTTCGGGGGACTGACTCACACTGCACTCACCCAATTCTTAAGAGTACACCCTACTTCCGAAGGAGTGATATTGTACTTAATTTTACAACTCTATAATCATCTGCTAGGGCAATTCTTGCTGTAGACCTTTTTATACAATATGTGCTTATACATTTTACAGCACATGACAATTTGGTACACTAGCCATGAGCTAATGAATTCATTTCACTCATGCTAACTTAAGGCTGCTACTAAGCTCTGCAGTAGTAAAACATGTATTAACTCCCACATTACTGTTTCTCACGGCATCCTAACGTGGCTCCATGCTAGCAGAATGTTATGTACCAAATAACCATATGGCCATTCCTCTTTAGAAGCCTTAACTAAGTCTAATATAAGAATTAATAGCTCCTCTAATACTGAATGACATAGACACAATGGGATTATTTTCAAGAGTAAGATTGCTCAGTACCAAATCAGGATTGCTGAATGGTCCTTAGAAGTTAACTCCTAAATTTTCTGGTAGGGTTTTGCTACCCCATTGTTTATTTTAATACATGTATTTGTATAAATAATGTAAAAGTGCATACATGAAATATTTTATTGATATCCGTAACCTCAGATAGGTGGATATTTTTTTCAGATTTCAATTAAGCCAAGCATTTAAAGCATGCTTCCAGTCCATTAAACCATGTGCTTATAAATCCTTTGCTCAGCTAATGTATTCTGTTGGAACAACCAACTTTTCACTGACAGTAACAGATTCTAGACCAGCACAATAATACCATAATGTACTCTAGAAGAGCTTGAGAATTCACAATTTAAATACATTATTTTACAGCACAAAAGAATGAGCATTCATTTACAATGCCTTTCCTTGCTCCTATTTTCAACTGGCTAAATCCATATATAAATTAATGACCTATCACAATATCTGTTGAGGATACAGCATCAAAAAATAAGGCACTGCAGAACTTACATAAAAAATAATAATGCAATTTCATTTTAGACCATTCAAATTTTTCAGAAATTGATGTTAGGTGCACATTACTCCCTGCATTTGTTCCTCTCTGCCAGGCATCACTGAAGCTCAGCAGAACTGAGGTATTTACTTAAATGATTAGAACCTGACTTTTAGTACTATGATAAATGGAAGCAATAAATAACAACAGCTTTCTCTAGCAATTGCCAATACGTATTTTGCAGCTCTTCATACACCATCCACTAATCTCCTTTAGCATCAGGTAATTCAAATTCCTTTATCATTTTCTGATACCTGTATTTATGACACTGTGGCTTTATTTTAATCCCAGACAAAAGCCCATTAAGAAGGAACTATGATTGACACAATATTGCTAATCAGAAACAGTCCTCCCTAAACTCAACTTTGTAAATTCAAGACGCAAGTATAATCACAGAGGGCAGGATTCAGCTCTACACTGCAAAACCTAAGTGAAACTGTTTTACAGGCAAGCTGAGAGTAGAACCAGGGTTTGATTCACTTTGCCAGCAGGCTGGTGCCTAATGATATTTTGAGCTGTTCTTCTGCTTGTAAGACATCTGTGTGTAGATGACAGAGAACCTACAGAAGACCTGTGTCCTGCTGAAAAAGCACTCAGAGGTCAGACAGGATCCCTCAGGCATTTTAAACCCAGACAACTGGACGCAGGCAACTGCTTGATGGCTTGGCTACCAGAGACTGACATCATATCCTAAGAGCCTGAACACTCCTGGGTGTACTGCAGAAACACTTGACTGGCCCTGCTGTAGCCAGGCTAGGTCTGCCAGTGCCAGTGTCCTTTCAGCCTACTGCAGTCTGACAGGCTGAGCCAGATGTGTAGTCAGGTATTTCACTCTCCGGCACATCCCTGCTCTTCAATCTATGCTTACCCATCACCTGATGAAGTGTAAAGTAAAATGGAGCTGTCTGTAGAAGTGTGCTTTGCATTTGATTCAGACTTGAATTGGGAAAAAGCAGCCCCAGGGAATAAAAGAAACTACATCTCTTGCGAAGAAACAAAAATGCAGTAACAATTTCACAGACAACCTCACTTTTGCCTCGGCACAATTCCTCCAATGTACCATACAGCTAAAATTAAATGAAATACTATCTTATATGTTTAACACTCACTTATTAAAAATACCATCTTAGGTTCAAACATAAACTTTCTGAATTCAGTAGGACTAATTTTAAACCCAGACCCTTGTATCTGCAGCTCTGTCCGTCTAAGGGTGCAAACTCCTGAACAGCCATTTGTAAGTATCCATGCTGCATGCAAGAGCTTTCATAGACACACACACAATCAACAGTGTTCCACTGGAAGCTCAGGGTGTGCCTTAAATACAGTTACTTGATGCACCAAACACTTGTTTAGCCTGTTGGCAAAGTGCTCCCTCCTCTCTGTCCCTCTCTGAAAGTGCCAGAGGAGGCAGGACAAGAGGCAGCAAAGGCAGAACAGGGAACTCTGCCTCGTCCCGCTCCCATCCTGCATGAGCAAGGACCGCCTGATGAGCCCCTTCTTTCTCCAGCACCCAACACACTTGACACTGACCTCTTCACACAAAACACGACACGTGCAGTTGCATATCAACAGGATGAAGAGATTTGATGAGTTTGTTAACTAATAGTCCAGCAGGGTCCCCTAGAGCTAGTTTACATAGCAGCATGGCACCACAAAATAACTAGGTGCAAGGGAAGCTAACAAGGGACAACTTCTCCAGGAAACATCCTTAGCAAAACTACATCTCAGGTTAGTCACAGAACTGATGATTTGTGAAACAATTTTCCTGAAACCCTGATATTTCAGAATATTTTAAAGATTTCTTTTTTGATTGCTTTCACTTTTAAACACCAGCACTTAGCTAACATAAATGATATTTTCTTAAGGAAATGTAATATCCAAGTCGTATGAAAATGTTGAATGCAAAGAGAAAATATGAAGCACACTGCTGCAAATGCTTTTACTGCCAATGCTTTACAGTTTTGCTGGGAATTTAAGGAAAACTCTTGCCTGTTTGATCAGAAATGTGAGGCAGGAATAAGCCTCACTTGACAGATCTACCTATCTTGGTCACTGTCCATTTTTAATCCTAGAAGTCACTGAGATAGGAGTGATCCTGTTTAAAAAACAGAACAAATGGGAGTAGAATAGAAAAGAGCATTCACCAAGATGAGTTTGTTCTCAGAAATGAGAAAAAGAGGAACAAGGCAGGTTGTTACAAACACCACATTCTGTAATCCCTTTCAGGTATTAATCTGTTTCTAGTATACAGCTCAGTATTTTACCAAATCTCCTTCCTTTAGAAAGTTGCTGTAGAACCTTCCTGCTCTAATAGTTAGAAACCACCTTGTAATTTTCAGCCTGAAGTGATTTATACCCAGATAATATCCATTTGTTCTTGTACCACTGTTAGCCATGAGTTTAAAATCATTAGTTTTGACTCTACAGTCCATGGATTCCAGAGGGTTCATAAACTACTTCTGAGATTTTTAAAGTGTTGTGAAGCAAAGTAGGCCAACAGGCTGTGATTTGTTCTAACAACGCTACATAACATGCAGTACCACCTTTGGAGAAATTTAGGAAACCAAATCAAGTCAAAGAAAAAATCAGGGGCTCAAACAGTTCTTTTATTTTCCTCGTTCTAAACCATTCCATGTGGTTTTTGTCAGCAGTCACAGATATCTTATCAACCTTCCTCTTTCCAGTCAGCAGTCACAGACATCTTATCAACCTTCCTCTTTCCACATTAAACTAACCAAGCTTTCCTAGTTTTCTTCTTCCAAGAGACGTCACCACTCACTGGTTTTCCTTTTTGCAGATACTGTCATCTCAGTCAGAACTGAACATCAGTGTCCAGAATCCCTGTGAAATATCACAGTGCATCCTTAATTATGGCAGCGTTGCCCTGAATCAGCTGGAAATACTTCACAAAGTGTTTGCCAGGACCATGTATATCCTCTTCAGAGCAGCATCACATTGCCATCCCGCTGCCATCCTTTGGTGAACAGGTCCTCTCTCCACTCACAGAATCACCGAGTGGGTAACGCTGGAAGGCATCACTCAAGATCCATCTAGTCCAACCTCCCTGCTCCAGCAGGGTCCCCTAGAGCAGGTTACTCAGGACTGTGGCCCCACGGCCTTCGAGTGTCTCCCCGGTTACCCACCCTGAGCTGCACGGCCTTTCCCTGTGCCTGCACTGTCCCCTCGCTCTGCAGGGCTGACAAAGGGCCAGGTGTCACCTGGGAAGTGACTGCTGCTGAGCCACACTCGCGTGCTGCTGCCACACTAACGCAGGAATCCCGTCAAATACAAATGCCTGACAGGAACTAAGCACAAGGGACTGTGGCTGGTAAGACATCTGTATGTTTGGAAAGTTTTGGACTGTATTTTTCTAGTATAATTACCATGCCTTGCAATTTCAACCTTTTTAGTTTAATGATAGTCTAAAATAACTTCACCGGTAATAGGAAGGCTAAATACTAAGACAGAGCAACCAAGTAATAATTAACTTTCTTTAGAGGAACATAAAGCTACAAGGATGAATAATTTTTATTTTCATGGAAAGTCTAATACTTCTCTCATGAAATTAATCTTAAAATTTTGAATTAACTCTTTGTGAAATTACACTGTCTCTTAAGTATATGCAGTCAATGCGTAAGTTTTATAGTGTTCAAAGATGTATTAGCCAAGCTAAAGATACCTGTGGGAAATCTGATTTTGAAACACTCAGTCTAAATCAATGAGAAGTCTCATTTATGATTTTTAGGCTCACGGGTAACATTCTTCCACTGCCTCTAGGTGAAAACCTTTTCTTATGGTTTGTTCTACATTTTTGATCACTTCTTCTTCTTGCCAAAGGTTATAAACGTCTTTCTTTTTCAAGGTGATTACTAAGTCTAGTTTTAAAGGTAACTACATTTCATGCAAATTTTTCATCCAGAGATTATTTGTCATCAATTTAAACAAAGCAAGTCAGAAGTTTATACAATGGCACTAAGTTGCAGTTATAAATTGGTTCAAATTAAAGTACTAAATCTTATGTTACCTTAATTTTCCTGCACAGATAACTCTTGAGCTCCTCATTTTGAGACTCGGCTACATATTGGTTATGTCCACACATAAAAGAAGCAGTACCAGGGAGCATTCCTAGGCATTGAAACTCAGCTGTCTACACTATTAATTTGTTAGAATTGTCCCCCAGCATGTGTGACAGGAGTGGTTTTAGTCTGTTCCATCTAACAGTCTTGCAAAATTTTGCCAGGGCACAGTTTGCAAGTTAGGACATGCCATGAATGGTTCCCAACAGGCAGAATAATTCTAGTGACCCAGTTTTAGAAGGTAAAAAATGTAATAATATGGACACTGGCCAGTGTGCCAGCTGACTCTACAGCAGAGGGGGACTCTGTGCTTAGTTTGCAGGTACAGGCAAAGCAACCACATCTCTTTGTTGGGCCCTGGCAAGCTGAGATGGCTCAGTGCAGAAATGTCTCTCCAAGAGGCTCAGTAACATTTATGTTGGTGTTTCATGCTTACAAGCTGTTACATCTGGGCAAAACAACCCTCTCCAAGGCTCTTCTCGCCATCAAGAAACTCCATGGAGCTGAGGAGCATTCACCTTCCACAGCCACTGCAGAAACCTGTTATTCCACAGGAAGAGGCAAAAGGTCAAATGGGAGGAAGAGATATTGCTAAAATCTTCCCTGATCTTAAGGGACCTTGTCCTACTTCATTCACACTTCTGCTGCACAGGAGGTTCACCATGAGCAGTAAGCTATAGTAGGTTGCAGAGGTACAGATTAGCACAGCAGGACAAGGCACATCCCTACCATGGTAATTGCATGAGATCACTCACCTTATTCAATCAACTTCTGCAAAGTAAGGCACATGACTTTTGACTTCGAGAAGTAAACAAAAGAACCTCCCAAGGTTTCACAAGCATTGTTTTCTGAACCTCTGAACTCAGAATATTTGTCTTTGACCTTGCAAGTACAGCATGTCTAGCCTTCTTCTCTATAAACTTTTCCTTTTGAAAGATAACCAGAAAAATAAATAAAGTGGAATGTGTGACAACTCATCAACTATTTGTAATAATTTATTTCAAACCATTTATTCACTAGCTTTCTCCTTCTGATGCACTCTCAATTACTTGATTGAATAATATTCTCTAAAATAGCACATGATGTGCTTGTGTCAAAGAGGCTCTCCACAGACGCCATCAGCTACCTTATAAAATCAATGAAATTCATAAATTTGCATCTGGCTTCTCAAGGAGAAAATAAAGGAACCTATTCCCCCGGTAAGTATGACCTTCTCATTCTAAGGCCAGCTTGTTTCAAGTCTTCTGCATCTCTGAATGCCAATGTGAAGATGGATAATATCTTTCTTAGAATAGATAGATCTTGAAGCCTATTATATTTCCCTTTTTAAGGATTCTAGCCATAATTCTCTCTTAGTAATTGGGAGCTGCACACTGTTCCACACAGTAATGCATATTCTAGCTATTCACTGTCATGCTGCTGCCACTGCATTTTTAACAATGCTGATAGTAACTGATGTTATCAAATTCTGCAAATTTTCCAGGCTACAGCCTTGTTCATGTCTTTTTTTTCATTTTACCATTTCTGATCAAAAATGTTTTTATTTTTCCCTTTGTGATGCCTCAGTATTGTGACCCTGCCATTCCTCACAGCTGGATCTTGTTAGTTTTCAAATATTGAGTCCACACCATCTGATCATACCACAGATCTTCTGTTCTGATATGTTTGCTGTCCTTATGTTTGCAAGATCAAAGCCAATGCTGTTTATACCAGAGTGCTAAAAAGGTTCACTTCTCGAAAGGTAAAATAACCTTCATGTTTGAAATCTAGCCTTCTTTTCTTCCATGCCTTTTTACTGCTCATAATATCCATATGTTTCCCTCTTCCTGGCTTCGTAGTAGCATACAGCAATTTTCTTCATTAAACTTTTAGAAGGAATCCCTGAAAGAACTCAGCAGCAGCTGTATCCTATGCCAGTGATGTTCCTTCAGCTGCAAGAAAATAGAGCTGCACTGACACCAGCCACTTTCCAAAACCCCACTCCCATTTCTCTCTTTTAACTATATCCAAGTCCTCAGCTCCCCACATTTGAACAGGTGATATTCTCCTCTTTTAAACTCTCTCCCAGTTTCTTTCTCCCCTTATTTCTTCCCTTGCCCATGTACTTTTTCCCAGTGAAACGGTATTCATCCTCAAATAGCCTGGATAACTTTATGCATTTCCTTTTATATCTTACTATTCTGTTATCTTACTGTTTTTCAAACAGTGGACCACAGCCCCCAGGATGTTCATAAAAGGCAATTGGGAGAGTTATAAGATTCTGAAATTTTTATTACTATCTAAACCAAAAGAAAATATCTCTTCTCCATTCCCAAAACACCTTTATCCTTCAAAAAACAAGTTTTGCTTCCAAATCTCCAATCACTCATACATATAAAAGATACTCACTTCTTACACGATACATTTTAGGCAGGTTACCTCTGGGATCAAGACTGATGTGGCTGTGTAATTTTGAGCCTGATGACCAATTTCAACCAAATTTGACTGATGCTACAAGACTCCAAGACACTAAACTCCTGCAAGTTTTGTGAAAAAGCTAGAAGCAGAAAAGAATCCCAATTTCCCACCAGTGGAAAAGACAGGGACAGTTTAAGAAATCTAGATGGCAACTTGAGGACATCAAACCAAAAGACAAATAGCTTTCTGCCAGGTATAGCCCATGCTGTGCCTTTGTCAACTAGTAGCATAGATGGGGAGCCTGTGAGGAGCTGGAGAGCTTAGCTACCAAAGGCATGAGATCATGGGATGCAGGAGAGAACTTTTGGTACTGTGGGCACAGAGTATTTGGGGAAAGAAATTACTTAGAGACAAGATACTGGGCACAGCATTTCTCCCTCATTTTCACTATTCACACAATACACCTTTTAACTCCCTTTTTATAGCCAAGCATGAACTATATGAAAATGTTTACTTCAAAGTAATGAAACCGAAAAAGCTGCACAGCCCCATCACTCACTTCACCCACAACTTCCCACCAAAACCTTCAGGTAATCTTTCCAACCTCCCCAGCTAAACTTCTGACTCACGTTAGGACACAAGCACTTCCCAGTGGCAATACTCATCACAGCCAGTGTGACAGCAGCAGAGCACATGCTACCATGGGGCATTCCCAGGCAAGGATGAGGGAGGCTCTAGGGATCTTTTAAAACCCAATGGGAAACTTTCCTCAAGAGCTGAACATACAGAAAATCATACTGGCAGCATGATTTTCTTTCTCCTCTGGGAAAGAGACGCACATGCACCAGGGCCGCTTGAATTATATGTCCTCAAAGGCTTGATGAGACAGTCTGTTTGTTGGCAAGGAGAGCACTGGGCTCTCTCCCTGCTCCCTGCCCTCCTGCACAGCTCCAGCACCCCATTTCCCCAAAATGCAGAAACTATACTCATCACACCCTGGTCAGAGCCTTCAAGAACCTTGATGGTCCAACACCCACTACTGTTCAGAGACACTAAATAACTTCAGTCACCTCACCCTGCAGGTGGCATGGAGGTGTTAATGCTCTTGTTAAAATTAGCATAAATGACAGAACTCGAGCTCAAAAACCTGTTCAATATTCCTGGACTTGTCTTCTCTCCCTTTTGCCTCCCGAGTGCCTCCCCACTTTACACATGGTGTACATAGTGGCAACAAAAGCTGGCAGCACTGTTGGTTAAGGTCCTTTGCTTCTGGTGAGTTAGTAAAGACAATTAACACATGAAAAATTAAACTTAAAAGGTTACAAATGTACATACCTCATGGCTAATGCAAATTTGTGTAACTTCAGCTTCCAAACATAGCATTTGTCAAGTTAAGGAGCACTGCATGACTTGAAATCTTCCCCTGTAGGTCCTCATACGCCATCATCTGTCAATTTTTAATCTTCTTTTGAATAGCAAGAAAATTCATCCTTTTAGCTCTTTTCCTTTCATTTATTTAAATCAGTTCTGAGATCCTTCTACTTTATACTTGAAAGGGTGTCTTGAAAGATATTTGACCTAGACAGAATAGGCATAGGAACCACTGTGGGCAAAAGCAGTTCCATTTTTTGCATACACATTTAGGGACAACACTGGACTTTTTCACTGCAGGGAGAGCTCACATGCAGATGTCCATCTATCACAGTCTCTAATTTCTCTTCTAAATAACTGTTTTCCATAACACATAATTTCATAATTTTCCCATCAGTAGGACACCTCCTACATTTTTTGAAGCTGGAACTGGACTTGGCAATGGATGCAAAGAGTAACAAGAAGTGCTTCTACAGGTGTATTAACCAGAAAAGAAAGGTCAAAGAAGATGTACCCCCCAGTGAGCAATGCTGGTAACAATGGACAAGGAGAGAGCTGATGTACTCAACGACATTTTGCCTCAGTCTTCAAGGGCAGCTTCTGTTCCCACACCTCTTGAGAGCATGGACTGCAGGACGGAGGCTGAGGGAGCAAAATGCTTCTGACTGCAAGTACAGATCAGGTTCATGACCACTAGCCAGAACATATCTAAGTCTGTGGGAACTGATGAGATGCATCCCAGAGTCTGAGGGAATTGGCTGGTGTAGTTGCCAAGCCACTCTCCCTGATATCTGAAAAGTCATAGGGGTCAGGTGAAAGTCCCAGGTGACTGGAAAATGGAAAACATTGTACCCATCTTCAAAAGAGTAAAAAGGAGGACCCTGGGAACTACAGACCTGTCAGCCTCTGTGCCTGGGAAGATCGTGGAACAGATCCTCCTAGAAGCTGTGCCAAGGCACATGAAGGACAGGGAGCTGATTTGGGACAGCCAGCACAGCTTCACCAAGTGGTTGTCCTGCCTGGCCAGCCCAGTGGACTTCTCTGATGGGGTGACTTCATCAGTGGACAAGGGACGGGCTATCGATGTCACTTATCTGGACTTCTGTGAAGACTTTGGCATGGTCCTCACAACATCCTTCTCTCTAAATTGGATTCTGTCCCTCTGTTCTGCTGAGACCCCACCTATGAGGCTGCACCCAGCTCTGGAGCCCCCAGCATAGGAAGGACATGGACTTTTTGGAGCAAGTCCAGAGACGGGCCATGAAGTTGATTAGGGGGATGCAGCACCTCTCCTATGGGGAAAGGTGAAGGAAAAGCTGAGAGAACTGGGATTGCTCAGCCTGGAAGGCATTGGGGTGAACTAATTGTGGACTTCCAGTGCCTAAAGGGAGCCTACAAGAAAGATGGAGAAAAACTATTTACAAGGGAACATAGTGACAGGACAAAGGGGAATGGATTCAAACTAAAACTGAGAAGTAGGCTTAGATTAGATATTGGGAAGAAACATTTTACTGTCAAGGTGATGAAACACAGAAACAGACTGCCCAGAGAAGCTCTGAATGCCTCATCCCAGGGAGTGTTCAAGGCCAGGTTGGATGGGGCTCTGAGCAAACAGATCTAGGGGCAGGTGTCCCTGCCCATTGCAGGGGGGGTGGAACTGGATGATCTTTAAAGTCTCTTCCAACCCAGGCCATTCTGTGATTCATGTGGTTCCATGATTCTGATTCTTAGTAGTCTTACACTGCATTTGGTGTATTAAAATACAGGTTGTAGAAATAAGCCCATGTTTTTATGACATCCAAATCAGTCTATGCAATTTGCTATTCTTAATATAATTTATTAGACAAATAACTATAATGTATTAAACAAATGATTTTTGTGCCACCTGCAAAGTTCAGGAGCCATAAATGTAAATTACTTTCTCAACAAATTGTTAAGGATACTGAGACTACAAACAAGATCCTTGTCTGACTCCACGAGACACCCTGTTCAAATACTGGTGCAAGGCTAGGTTTTTTTCCGAGCCTTCTGGAATTCACCCCTATACCAAGATCTGTCAAACAGCAGTAACAAAGACTCCAAGAGCATCAAGGTCAAGCCTTTTAAGACTCTCTTATATAAGAAAGTCCCCTGGTCCTGCAGACTGATTTCAAGCATAGAGGCAAACAACATAGTTGCAATGAAGAATTTCTCCTTTTCATTCTGAAACAATTCCCTGTTTTAAACAAACTTTTAACTGTGGTATGTAATAACCTCTTCATTATGGCTGTTTGGCTTCAAAGAACTCGCAGTTGAGTGATAGGAAACCAGTTTTAAAAACTAGTTTAAAACAAGTCCAGGGAAAACCTGGGGAATCACAGAAAGACCAACACCTGCACCACGTGTATCAGTAAAACTATGAAAGAAATAGTTTATGTCACCATGTGTACAAACAGGACATATTTGTGTGATGAAAGAAGTAAGGTAGCACCAATACACCTATTTTAAGTAATTTTTCACAAAACTACTAGAGTTCTCCAAAGAAGTAAAAAATAATATGTACCATGGAGTTTTCACTAACAACGTTTACTTGGATTTCCAAAAGACATTTGATCAATCTGTCGTTCATAAGTCTTAAAAGACCTAGACTCCCAGAGGATAAAAATAAATGCCCTTGCAAGGATAAATAATTGGAAACAGATGGTAGGACACTACTGTCAATTTTTCAAGTGGAGAGAGGTCAATGGTGGAATCCTGCAGGGATCTGTGCTGGAACTTGGGAGCTACTCGCTTATTTTTAAATGAGCTGGAAAACAGGATAAATGGTGATGTGACAAAGTTAGCTGCTGATACTCATGCAGGGTAGCTATGATAAGGGTTGACTATGAAGAAAGACTTTACAATACTGAGTGACTAGGCAATAAAAGGTCAAATTAAAGTCAATGTAGACAAATACAAAGTCATTTATTTAAGGGGAAAAAACCTAACTACACAAAATTGTGTGCCCCAAGGTGATTATTACCACATCAGAACTAAGATCTTGGGGTTATAATAGGCACTTGTGTGAAAACATCAGCCCATTGTTCACTAACAGGGAAAATTGAGTATTACTAATTACTAGGAAAGGAACAAAGAACAAGAGAGAATATTATTAAGTCACTGGTATGAATGGCTGGTTTTTCTTTCTTGAATATTGTGTGTCCCACAGACTCTGTAAAGATACAGTAGTCTGGAAATGGCTATAGGCAGGGCAGCAGGGATGATCACAAGTTTGGTACAACCTAACAGCTAAGGACTGACTAAGAAGCCAAAGACCTCAAAACAGGTAACTGAGTGGATACAGCAAAGGCTTAATCAGAGCCAGGACAGGGAATGTGTTTCCAAGTTCCCTGTTCGCAGCTTCTTCCAATGCATGAGCTGAGAGGATCAAATGAAATGGGCAGGCACAATATTTAAAGCACAAACCCCACTGAATCTTCACAAAGACACTCTATCAAGCTGTGGAACTCCTTGCTCTGGAGCACTGTAAACGCTTAAAGTTTACACAGGTTCGAAAAGTAACCACAGTCTCAAAAAACAAAATCCAGAAAAAACTTTTAAATGCCAAGATGCATCTGAGGAAGTCCCTGAGTGCAAGTGCTAGAAAACCGAAAATACGGAGGGCAAAATGAGCTTTAGCTGCTCCAATGCTTTTGTGGGCCCATGTTACAGACCACTGTCAAAGATCACTGGACTGTGGTTTGCCAAAGTACAGAGCTTTTATGTTTTTTTCAATGGTCCTGTTATAGTGGGCATGGGCTTGAAAAACCTATATATTGGTTTCGTCCTCCTTGCCCATGGGACACTTCTATGCCTTTCTTTTGCTTTCTTTACTTTTTTCCTTTCTTATGACTTGAAACATCCTAGTAAAGGAAAAAAGTAATTACAAATATCTAATAGTGAAAAAAATCCCAGTGACAGAACTGAAGTGTTTACTTAACCTATAAAGGGATAAATCTCAAGAATTATCTTTATTTGTGAGGTTTCCTGCAAACTTTAGGTGTAGAGTAATAAAGAACAATAATACTTAATTCCTAATGATTTCAAGAGTTTGTGTTCATGCAGCTACTCACATTATCTAAGTGCATATGCAAGTGCTTGTACCTATGATTTTGCAATTGCAGAAGAGGAGGTTAGGGGAAGGAGAATGAGGCTGCCAATACTGGCTTTCAAAGTATTAAGTGTACCCTGACAGCATTATGCACATGGAACAACAAAGGCAGTCTAAGCCATGGCTAAATCATAAGGCCATCTAATCTATGTCACAATCATGTACACACAGGAAATACCTTTTTTCTCAGGATTTTTCTTCTTTATCCTGTCATAGACATGTCTAGTCATACACATGATTAGACGGCAACAAGGACTGAAAGTGTATGTGTCCAAGATATTGTTTATCTTTTCCTTATTTAAAAAAACACCTCTTCAAAACAAGAGCTATCTCATGCTGACAATTTATAATGACTCATGCAGGACACACTGTGATCAAAATCTTTGTTCTAAAGAAATCAGTTCCTAAGCTTTTATTTGCAATCCTAAATCAAGCATGATCCCATGTCAGAAACCTGATTATAACAAGATTTAAATTACATTAATTTTAAGTATTATATGACCTAACCAAATGCTAACACTATGAAGGTATATAATAGCAAGCAAAATCAAAGCTATATTCACATGCTTCTTTATTTCACTACTTCAGATTCAATTTTGTTCCTGTACTACACAGAACTATATGCATATGTAGATGACATTACTATATTGGTTTCTGCGAGATAAGCATTTTAGGATTACTATTATCTATTACTTATACTCTCCAAACAGTAAACTAATGACAGAAGTAGGTCATAGAGCTCAGGGAAAACATACCATTATAACACTCCTGTCCTGCACATCACTCTAAGTTTTCCTTCTGTCCCACCACCTTTGTTTTCTTCTTCAAAGGAGGCAACCCAAACCACTATGGACTTTTCGGTAGTTTTTTCTCCTTTGAGGAAACTTTTTTAAAGTAATACAGAAATGAACAGTGAGGTAAATACTGAATTAAGGTAAAACATTCAGCAGCCAATGAAGTCAGGCTCTTTCGACATCCAAAAGTTCTAGTTCTTCCAGGGCATTTGTGTACAAATTGGGAAAGACAGCAAACAACCACTTGGCTATGCATGTATTCCCTTATTAATTTTGGAGGGAAGCAGTCTGAGAAGTCATTCTTCTGCTGACATAAGCCTCCTTTTGTTGACTTTTAATGCCAACAGTGCATCTACCAGCTTCAGAGATGACAAAAATTTTGTGTTGCTTTGCCTAAAAAACATACAGTCACACCTGCATACATGCAGCATGGTATAGACTCGTTGGGCTCCAGCAGATCAGTTGCATGTGGTGGTTTCTAAACATTATTAATCACCTGTACAGAAATGCAGTAAAGGAATCAGATTCATTTTATCTACCTTGCACCAGCATCTCCTGGCATGAAAAGTGCAACCAAGTGCAAGGGATTTGGAAATTGTGCTGTCCTACTGCTTACTGGACATGAACAAAACATGCTGAAATGTATTAAAACAGTGAATATTCGTGGCACCTTTTAGCAGCAGAGACATAAGGAGAGGAGACAGCTGAAAGCAGAAGTCCTTAATGGAGCAGAGGAGACATCAGTGGTGCAAAAATGAAACAGTTTGCTCTGCTCGGAGCCAAGTGACATGACTGTGTACAATTAACCAGACCAGACCATATCAGAACGAATACTACTGAATGGACAGAGGAGCCACCAGCATCCAAGAGAGTTCCCAGTACAGAGATAATGAACCTAAAACTAGATTCACTGGAATTGTGGAAAAACCTATCAACCTCGAGTCCCTTTAGATCACTCCCCAAATGATAAAGAAATTACAAGGAAAATTCAGTGATGGAAACAGTATAAAAATCCATAATAGCACACAGAAAAACATAATCAGAGAGAGAAATGGTTAAAGCTGTTTCATACAAACCAGAGAATTGCACCAAGTCTCATGGACTAGATGGCAAATTGAATAATGCTGAAGCTGTTCAGTAAAAAACTCAAAAGAATTTTTGCTCGGAAACTGAAATGAATGTAGGTCAATTAAGGGGACTGGAAAAGTGATTGTGAGCCCATTTTGATGACATTTTGTTCTGTTTCCATAACAGCTTGTTCTTGCTTATTCCAAAACTTGTCCGTTTCAGGGTTTTACCAGGAGGACACGTAACAGGTATGCTTTAATTTTAGCCCCCTTTTTTCCCAAATGATTGAAGAATTAGTATTTTCTGTCTTGCTAAAACTGCTTATATTACTATGTTAATTCTACAGACCACTGTTTTCTCCTTATCCTCCCAGCTGCACACAAATAACCAGCTCTCCGCTAACTCAGAGGGAAAGCTGTGCTGGAAATGCAGAAAGGGGAGTCCTGGTGTTCTCCCTCTTTCTTACCATACACTTTCCCCAGGGAGACACTGGATGTGATTGGGGAAAGTCAAATGAAGTCAGGAGATCTGAGACAAAATCGGCAAAGGAAATTAATTCTTTTTCTCTACACTCCTAACATACAGTGGAAAATAAACCTTGTGAACAAATTAAACAGACCCCAACCAAAACTCATGCACGCCACATCCAACGACCTCAGCTGCCCTTCCAGTTGGCTAGCAAAAGACCTTGCCAACCCCTCCCATGGGGCCGAAGTGGGCTCTGCCTTGGCCAGGTGGGACCGGGACTAAGCTTCAACAGGCGGACAGCTGCCTTCACCCACCATCGCCTGCTCAAAGTGTCCCCACTGCCATTTTCTCCTGACCTTTACAACAGACCACGCGCTGGAGGACACCCGCCCGCCGTCCCTTGGGGCTGCTGGATGCCCACGGGTCGGTACACAGACCGGAACCAGGCAGTTCCCCCGGGCGGCCCTCGGAGGGGTGCGAGGAGCTGCGGAGCTGAGCCTGACTTGGCCCACGCCCAGGCGGGCGGCGGGGCGGCCCGGGGCAGGCACCGGCTCCGCTCTGTGACGCTGCCGATGTGTCGCGGCACTCCCGAGCATTCCCTCCCGGCCTGCCCCGGCGGGGCACCCCCGGCCCTCGCCACCCACCCCTGCTGCTCCCCGACCCCTCCCGACCCGGGCGGCCGCTGGCGCCGCAAGTTTGTCCAGAGCCGCCCGTGCCCCCCGGGCCGGGCCGGGCTGTGCCGGGCAGGGCAGCGCGGAGCCACCCAGCACGGGGCCCCTGCCTCCACTCACCCGAGGTCAGCTGCATCCAGGCACAGATCTTGTAGACAGTGGCTGTGTTGCAGAAGAAGAAGAGGATGAAGCAGACGATGCAGGCGATGATGAGCATCATCGAGAGCCCAATGAAGAAGGACGCAGCTTTGAAGGCTCCCGAGGGCAGGCTGGAGAAGTCCGTGAAGCTGCCCCGGCAGGTGAGTTCCCGGCTGAAGCCGTTGCCGATGCAGTAGTGGAAGAGCCCGAAGTAGCCCGCCTGCGGGGTGTCCACGCCGTCCCCGATCCAGTACGGCTGGATGAAGCACACCACGTTGACGATGGCAAAGCAGATGGTGAAGATGGCCCAGAGCACGCCGATAGCCCGCGAGTTCCTCACGTAGTTGGTGTGGTAGATCTTGGCCGCCTCCTGAGCTGGGAGCATCCCCGCTGCTAGCGCTCCTGACGAGCCCGCTCCAGTAGCCGCCGTCCCTGCAGCCGCTCCGGGCATCCTCGCCGAGAAGGTGCCCCCCTCCCCTCCCTCCTCCTCCTCCTCCTCCTCCTTCTCCTCCTCCTCCCCGCTCGCTCCGCTCGACGCGACGCGCTCCGCCGCCGCCGCTGCGTGCGAGAGC
>VZRF01000989.1:0-59143 GCA_013396875.1 Vireo altiloquus
CATGTCCAAACTTGGAGGCTTTAAGGGTGGAACCCGGGAGGAGAAAACGGGGTAACAGAACTTTACATTAAACGCGGGGGGGAACAGAACAGACCATTACAATTTAAAATGGGGAAACCAAGAACTTAACAAATGAAGCTTTCCACACTACCACAAAGCACCAAGCACACATACATAGTTTCATCTAGGGTCTGCCAACTGTTGTATGAAAATTACAACAAAAATACTCCAAGAGTTCAAGACCGCCACCAGGAAATTGGTGAAATAGGAGGGAGCTGTAAAAATGCTCACATAGGGCAGTTCAGATGAAGTATTTGACCAACTTTAAAGATGCCCAAGAGTAGCAGAAGCATTGAAGCTCTATGTTGGAAGGAAGGCTATAGTCACGAGAGCATTTTGGAACAAGCCCATTATTGCACAGGCACTCTGTTGCAAATGTAGTTATGAGTTTGCACATGTTAAGATGCCAGTGCAGCAAGATACATTTAAGGTTTTACAGCCTTAAAGCTAACAGCTGGTGCAGCTGAGAGGTTGAGTCATTTCTCAGCTATACAAACACAGGGTATAGAATGCAAAAATTCACCCAGTTTATCCTTCTGTAAAGAGCTCCCAGATAAACAGGGTAGTAGAACAAAATCTGAGTAAACGACATATATGTGGGCTTCCAGCAAGCCAGTTTAAAATGAAGTGGGTGATACCACTTGAGGATGGTCAGGCCAAGAAGCTGAGTAAATGCAGCTTCTACAATCCTCTGAAAAACCATTGTAATTTCCCCAGAGGCATAATTTCAAAGTGCTGTTGTTCCTGCAGCCAGCCATGGGAAGGACGTCATTTTACACGCTCTGTTGCCACTTTGGTGAGTGAAAGGCAAGGCAAGTCGTTCCATAGAAAACATTCAAAGTTCATGAAAGCATTAAATATGGGATCAGAACAGCATTAACAGAATCCAGAAAAGCATTCATTCATTCATTCATTCATTCATTCATTCATTCATTCATTCATTCATTTCAGTCTACCTAGTTCCTTAGAAACTGGTGTACATAGGGTTGTGTAATACATATGGTTTTGATATTTTTCTAATTTCCCTATAAATATGTTTTGTTTTAATTTTTAAATTCTGTTCTGCTACTTTCAACATCATAACTGAATTTGTAGAGACTAATAAATAAAAGGAACATATAAAATTTCTAGCTTTGATTATATATTTTCCTACAAATATCCAGTGGGAAAGAAATCCCTTAGTAACTCTGTGTCTTAGTTTTGATGTTAATATATAATTGTATACAATTGTACTCAGAAATCACTAATAATAGGTCATCCCTATTATGTCTCATCATTTGAGCCGTAAATTAATTCAAACAGTCCCCTCTTCTCATGTTCCCACACAATCAACAGCCCATCATACTTTACACATTTTTTTAATCCTGCACAAAACGTGTAGCTAAAAAACACAGTAGTAACCTACATCAAATTACTAATTTTTCATGCCTAGGGTTTGACTAAAACAAACACAAACAACCCTAAACTCAGTGAGCTCTGTAATGTATTTCTCAAAATAATTACTAGTATGTGAGGATATGTTTGAGAATAGGCCTGGAGCTGGAGCCCTGAGTACTACATACTTCTAGGGCAGTGAACAGCCTCATCTCAGGCTGAAACACACAGGTATAACAATTATGTGTCTATACTAATTACAGTCATTTCAACTGCACTGCTACCACTGCCAAAAGTAATGGACAAAATAGCAGCTGCAAAAAATCTTCCCTCTAGTAAGTGCACCTTCCTTTCTGCAAACTTTATTGTAGACTGATTTCTTAACTTTAGGTTATTTTAGTTGGTATTTGGGTGGTATTTCACATTCTTGGTAGATACAAGACTTAAGTTCATTTATTAGAACACATTTCTGACTTGAATCTTATCCAATAATACTGTTATTCATCTGAGATTCTTGGATGTAACAGTCATCTATAATTCCTGAAGTCCTCACTACTTCACTATAACTGCTGCAACAGTAGAAAGTAGGCATCGAATATTGCATGCACAATCAAAAATAAAATGGAAAAAAATCCAAGACACATAAAGAAGAAAAGGCCTGCAGAAAGAGAAAGGAAGAAAGTATCTTTCATGGTCATTTATTATCGATCTGCCAAATATATAGCAAGTGAACAGAAATCTTTTTTTTTTATCTGTGGGACTGGCTAAAAGTTAAATACATGTTAAACACTAAAATATTTGCACTGCCACCTAGCAGTTATTAATTTTGCCGAGTGATAGGCTCAAAATCTTTTTTATGGGCAAAAGGAAGAACGTCAAGAATGACCACAAATTATAAAGCATGGTGAGTTTATCTCAAAACAAGGGGGAACTGGAGGGTGACCTTTGTTTTTGATATTTGTCTGTGCCAATGAGTCACCAGTTTCTATAAACAGCCTCCTCTGAGATAGCGAGCAGAGAGCAATGTCTTTCTGGTGTTTGACCAACCTGGTGTGTGCAGTGGAAAGGTTGTATATGGCTCAGCCCAGCATAAAGTATAAAACTGGATAACCAATAAAATAATCTTTGAAAAAACCCAAATTTGGGTTGACTTCAACTACATCCTCCTTGCCAGTAACTGGAGATATCCAGCATCAGGACACAGAGACCAGTAATACGAATTTGTATCATCATTAAATTTTTTACTGCAACTGCTATATTATGGAGTGCATTGCTCTATGCCTCTACTTCCATGTAATGCAAAATATATCACATTAGTAAATTTGATAGTAAAGNGTATGCCTCTGCTAAATAAAAATTCCATGTAATGCAAAATATAAACATTAGTAAATTTGATAGTAAAGATTACAACCTCCTTGTGGAACATCTAAAAGGATCTGATTAGAGACAATTGCCTCTGTTTGGAAACAGCTCACCCCTCACCTGAAAAAATTCAGATGAAGAAGAGGCGGCATGTCCCAGCAAATGAAGAACAAGGGAGAAGAGAGAACCAGGCCAGCAACTCCTGCTCAACAGGGCAAAATTCTCAGTATGGGGCTGCAGGAGTAAGTGAGCAGGCTGTGGAGCATCAGGGAAGCTTAAAGGCTCAGGACCAACAGAGAAGCCCTGGGAGTTAACACCTTAACCCCCAGCACCACAGCACAGGGACAGCCACAGTCTTTGGCCCCAGTCCCTGCTGAGGTTCCCTGTGACAGCACAGGCAGTAATTACCAAACTGCATGGTCAGGCGGAGCACAGAACTCATGAGGAGACACTTACAGAGCTGTCTTAGGTCAATTTGGACAAGAGAGACTAAGCAGGGTTTCTTAGCTACCTGCTCTCTTCAGCTACCCTGGGAACTGCAAGAGAGGACACAGAAAGGATATTCTCACAGCTAGACATTGAAAGCCCAACAGATCTTAGCTGCACCAAGGGCAGGACTGTGTTCCTCATCATTTTTCCAGGAGAAGAATATCACATTATTTTATAAGTTTCTAGAAATTGCTGTCATATCAGAGAAGATGCAAAAGAAAATGATGAAGGTGTTTTATTCTCTAAAACATAAAACTAAAAAACTCACTCCCTTAATTTGAAAAACTGGACATGAAATAGGCAAGAAAGAACACACATTAGCCACTTTGGGTTTAATTTCCAAAGTTTTTTCTGTGCTTCATTTAGCTATGAGCTGACAAGAGGGATTCTGTGCTTCTTAGATCTGAAGCCTCATTCATTAGAAAGCATACATCCCTCTGGAACCACTTCCCAGGTTGCAACATCTAACTTAAAGAATCTTTGCTGGAATTCTCCTTAACATGAGTATATCTTTCCACATTTCCTATAATCCAGATTATCCTTGATCAACGTAATCAGGATATTGACTCATGAATCCCCTTCTGGTGTAAAGCCACCTGACAAAGTACTGGTGACATACAGAAACATTTTTGAACTGCTAACTGCCTGGGTAACTGGCCTCTATTATGAATTAGCCTGCCAGAGCACTTTTGGGGCAGAGATATTCCTTCTGGACAAACTGGTGAGAAAAGGAGACATTAATCATCTCTGAGTTTATGAGTCCCAGTACATACATTTTTCATGTCATAAAACTCTAGAAATAGTTTTACAAACACATCAGTGATATGAAATTCAGCTAATTGCTAGTTTCATAGCAAGTCTAGATATAATGGGACACAAGTGATTTATGGAGTGAATGAATGATGGACACATCTGCTCAGGACTCTCCAACTCATTAAAGTGACATTTCTTTGGGAAACTGAGCAGGCAGAAGAGAAAACTGCCTAGCAGTGAGGAACTGGATCACTGTGTAGTCAGGTTCAAACAGAAACAGAAAGCTTTGGCAGGACCCTCCTGCTGCCCTGACAACACAAGGGAGCAGAATGGCAGGAAAACTGAGAAAAAAGCAGGCTGGACAGTACCTCCCGAGAGCAGAGAAAAAATAAAAATGTTCCCATCAAAACATTTCCTCTGAATCAGAAAGTATATTTCTTATGGAAGGTATTCAGTGGCTCTTCCTACACTGTCAGGCTATTTAATTTGTCAAGTGTCCCCTCTGTTTTCACACACAAAAAAAATACTGTAGTTATTCCCTTCTCTCTTTCTGTTTTTACCCTCTCTTCCTGGATCTCAAAGTTGAACACCACTGTACAAAATTATTCATAAATATTAATCAGAGGAAATGCATGGAGAAGGAAAGCATAGATAATGACTGCTTAGAGAAGGATCTATATTATGGGAAATTAAATAATTTCATTATATTATTATTCGAAGTTGTTAAAATTAGAATTAATTTTCATAAGTATTATAGCAATAATAAATGAATGTCAAAATGTGTTGCCTTTGCAGTTTTTTAATATAGAATTAAAACGTTATACAAGGAAAAATGTTGTCTTCGGTATCAAGATGTGGGTTTTTGCTAAGAGAACCAGAATTTTTACATAGATGCTCATGAAAACGCAATGATGTCCAATAGTTAGGAAAATACTGAAAATGTATTTGGCAGGGACCACCACACATTTTCATTATAAAATGTATTAAATAGTGGATTTATACCCCTTTCTACGCAGTCAATAAGAAAACAATCTTTACCAATATTCTGGAAAATAAAAACAGTATCAGAAAGCCTATAGAACAAAGCAGAGGAAGAAACACAATATTCTATTTTCATTTACTTTATTAATTATGCTATTTAGGAAATCTTCAGTAGTAAAATAAAAGTTAAACCACAAGAACCTTTTTTTTTTACTAATTAAAGAGTATTCTCACTCAAATTCTGATCCATCAAGCCAGGTCATAGCTACAGCTAGCAAGCACTCACTCTCCTCATCCTCAGAAAAACACTTCAGTCCTATAGAGGAGTAATCCTTTTTGTGACTGTACATACAAAATTATCCTCATTTACATTGCCACACACAACAAGCCTGTTTGCATTAGGAAATTAATTCGCAGAGAATACATGTTATGATGCACAGCTAGAGAAGAAAGGGCATGGCACATCAGAGAGAGTCGTCCTGAAAGAGGTCTGTTTCTACAGTTTGTCTCAGTAGTGAAAAAAGATCAACTTAGGAAACTCTCCTATTTATAGGTGACATGATATTAATTTCTAGATCAGAAAGTAAGAAGTATTTCTGGTAGCAATATCCACCCAAGATTTACAATGTCATTGTTTTTTGACAGAAAATACTGAAAGAAAGGGATGGGTGAAGAAGATGCAGAATTAAGATACTTGGCAGAAAGGAAAAAAAAAAAAACCAAGAACACGGAGGCAAAGAGAAATAATTAAATGCTTGGATGATTTTAAGGAAAAAAAAATAACAGAAGGACAACTGGCAGCTTGATATGCTACTGTAAACAGACAACTCCCAAGCATTCAGGCTGAAAATCCAGTGGCTCTGCAACAGCTCATGCTATCTACCCTCATAGTTTGCAGTTCCACTGAGACCAGACTCCATTTTTTCTTTCCTAAACTATATTTTCAAAGCTTAAATGTAACTCCCATGTCTTACACAATTTTCCAAAGAAAAGAGAGGATACTAAGGGAAAGGTTGCATTGTTAGTTAGTTTCCTTGTTATTTTTTCACATTTAAAAACTAAAAATTATCGTCCAGCAATTTCAGCATTAAAAGTCATCTTATAAAATCCTTTGTCATCTGTTAATATCTGATGTAATGTATCATGAGAGTGGAAATGTAGTCAGTTCAAATCAGGTTATCTCAAATCAGTTAATTCAACTTCCCAAGACACTAATCTGACCTTAGAACAGGATGACAGAAAAGGGATGACCTTAGGATAGGACATTTCTAATGCTTTCTTCCGACTAGGCAAGTTCTATGTATTTGAAAAGATAACAGTTTGGACTAGCATGCAAGGACTATTTACATTTTGCATGCAGTCCTTCTTATTACTCAAAGAAGAAACTGGAATTAAGCAGACAAATTTAGGGATAATTAGTCCTCAATGTAAATGTGCTTTTGTCAGCAGACTTTTGTTCCTAGCTCCTCACCGTCCATGTTATGACCCCAAATGTATAAAGGACATATATCTTAATATTTAGCTAAATTCAAACTGACTCCCAAAACTACCCACTCCAGGTCTATGTCAAATCCGTCAGTTCCTAGGCAATGCTGATGTTGGCCCTTAAAATGTCCATTGGGAGAGAAAACACCTTGAGATAGAAGTGTAATTTTTTCATCTTATTCCCACAGGATATAATAGGAAGAAAATGCACTATCAATATAATTTTATGATGGCAATTCCAGTTCCACCACTTCCAGGATACTTAATAGCTATGCACCTAATTAATGCAGCAGGTTAAGGGAATAAAATAAACATGAGGAAAACAAAGCTTATTTGCGCTGCACATCTTTCTGTGTTTGAGCTAACCAACACAAAAGGTAAAGAAGGCAAACTTTACTCAGTATTCTGAACATAAGAACTGTTAATTTAATTTTCTTAGAATTTGGGATTTGAGAAAAATACAATTTTACCCTATAGAAACAATTATAATTATTTTTATGCAGATTTTTTTTTTCCTCTATTGAATGCAGAGTGAAGCATTGAAACTGTCAGGTTACTTGGGCCATCTTAATCTATAAGAATTTCAGGGAGTGAGCACTTGGTTCCAATTTCATTCTGCCAAGTTTATCTAGAGCTGAATTCCTTGCCCATGAGCTGAACAGTAGAATTGTTGGATGTATTCTCTTTATTCTTGACAATATGCCAGAAGAAACAGAAATTTATGTAAAAAAATATTTACAGAAGAAATCATCTCAAGCAGAAAAAGTCCCACTGTAATTTTTGGTTTAGCTTTAGAATCACTCTAAATGAACCACTAAAAGTTTGGAGCTCTCCATGCATCTTTGAGTTCCACTACTACAAAAACCTATTTCAGTATCTCCATAGTTACCTTTCATTCAAATGTAAAAATGCAAGACTGAAAAAAATCACTAAAAATGCACATTTAGTATATGAACACAATACACTGATACAGCAATAAAGCAATGTCTTACTCTATTTTCCTTTTTCAAACCATGACCTTGCAATGGAGTTTCCATAAAGACTGAAGTACTAATTAAAACAGACCCTGCATTGCCAAGGGCATTTTCACTATGTTAACATTTTCCTGTCTGACCCAAAGTTAAAATATCATTCCTCATCTCACTGGTTTTCTAATACCTATATATATCTGTAGCCATTCCGCAGAAGAATATTTTGCAGTGATGACTAATAAATTCAGATACCTTTAAAGAAGTTTAAAACCTTTGTAATCAGAAAACAAATTGAGCTAATTTTTGCATCTTACTTACTTAAAGCAGTATTTTGATATAAAGCTCTACTTGAAAAGCCTTTTAATCATATGATCAAATTGAAACCAAGCTATCTAGGACTGACTCTGCTAATAATGGCAAACACTGTAGCAGCTGTTATTGAAGCTGCAGAAAAGAACAGACCAGAAGGTGGAGTTCTCAGAAACATGACCAGTTTCTCAATAATCTCACACTTATTACCAACTGCAGACATACCAATTCTGCAGGGAAAGGTTGGTGTGATAGTTAATGGTTTTAGCCTTTTAGTGGTGATTTAGCATTGGAGCTCACTTGTCTTGCTGAAAGTGTGCAGAAGCTTATCTGTCATTAATTTGAAAGGGAGATTGTTCAGTTACTGAATGGTAAAAAAAAAGTCCACAAGGGCAGTTCTACACTATAACTAAGGGACAGAACACAATGGTGATACCTTGTATCTAATATTCCATTAAAGTTTATGACAAACTTTGCTCATTGTATTTTCACTCTCATTTTCTCTGGAAACAGTATGTTCCTTTCCAAAGTTCATACCCAGGAATCCATTTAAGAATGAATAAGCCTCAAAATCCTGTTGAATTCCAGGGGGGCAACATTGAATTAATGGGGAAACATCTCAATCTGGTAACAAACTCAGATTGCTTCTAATAAGATACAACTTGAGAAGCTGAATAATGAGTTGACAAATTTGAAATAAATAAGGCTTGTTTGCCAAATAATGGAAGCCATAGAAAGTTTGTCTCGATAGACCTCAATGGCATAGACCAGTGTACAGTAATTTTCTTACTGTAAGGATGTAGTCCACTCTAAAATAATGCTGATTTACTTTAAAAAATCCCAAACAACAAAAATATCCCTCTAGCCTCAGTCAAAGACACTGAAGAAGAAGCCAGAAGAGATTCTCTATTGAGCATGGTAGAATCACTGATATCTATATTTCCAGCAGCAGAGTACATGTAAGGGAAGCATGTGTTTCATTTAAGCAGAGGAGAAGGTGATGAAACAAATCAACACCTGGTTTGTGCAATTCCTTTCCAAATAAAAAGTGTGTATTTTGGCTAGGAATTAGGTGCACTCAAGTGCTGTCAACTTGAAGTCCTCTGTAGAAATGATGTGGCCCTGTTTCCTGGGCCCTTTCCACAACAAGACTCCATTGGCTCTTAGATTTTTCAGAAGGCTCTATTATATATAGATATTATCAAGAAGAAGGAAAGATCAAGCTTTTCTCTCTCCAGCTAGGCTAGCTATCTAGAGCGGTCGTCTGTCTGACTGTGTCTCTGTGTCTGCAGCACAGTCAGTCCAAGAAATGAACAACAAACAAAACACAACTCTTTCATTGGTCAAAGGCGGCACCTTACCAAAACATCTTTCATATTTACATTCTTCCATCAAAGATTTCTCCCGGGAAACTACAGAATTCCCCTTTAGAAATGGAGTTAACTATTAGAATTCAAGGCAAGTTAAAAAGAAATTGCTTTCCCCAGCTTTTTGCTATGTTCTCTCCACTTGGGAGTCAGTACCACAGTCTTCAAAAACTTTTTTTTTTTTTACTAAATCAGTATTCCCAGAGGTATTTCCCCCTCCTTCTTCTTTCAAGCTCTCACCACTCATCTCCTGTGTATAGTACACAAAGCAGTTCAAGAAAACTTACACAGTAATTGAAAATGGAATGGCAAATATATACCTACAAATTGAAGAACGTTATGACAGATTTTAAGCTGTTAATTCATCATGTTCTCTACTGGATGGGACTTGAAATAAATGTTCACTTTAGTAAGGAGCTTTACTTCTCTCAAATAACTGTATCATTACCACTTTGAAAATGAGGAAAGGGACGGAGGAAAGCAATACAACAATGTGATTTGAAAAGATTACTTTCAGCAAAGGGCAGCAAATTTATTGGTGGACTACACCTTTTGATTTTGAGGGATTTTGTAGGGAGACACTATTGAAAAGTGAAAATGAAATTCTGAAAATCGGTCTTTAAAAGATGGATAAACATAACGTAAAATTGGAATTTAGGTTTCTTACTTCAAACAGGCCAGATATTAAGGGAGTTAGTCAAGTTGAAATTCAGAAAATTAAGTCTCTTATCTGGACACACAGGCTGCAACACAGGGCACAAAAGTAGAGAGTGTAATGGGCTCAACTAGTCAACAGTCAAAGCTGACTCAATATTGCTCAGTATCAACCATTTGGTGCACAAAGATTTTCTTACCCACCATCAACTTAGATTACAGAAATTTAAATACCCTGTCCCTTCATCAGTACAAGCCACAAGAACAGGTTTATAGTTCTGATATTAACAGACCTATGTTTTCCTTCTCTCGTATCACCTTGTTAATTCCATTAAAATATGAGCTAAAATATACAGTAATGTTTCATTCAGCTGTGACTCACTGCAACACTCTTCATAGCCACCACAGAGCCAGTCTAATGGCACAGATCTGACTCTGTCAGCAGCTTATGCTCAGCACCCCAGCTGCTGTTCTCAGCTCCTGTGAGCCTCTTCACCCATTCAAGTCAATATTCACATAATGTAAAGCTTTAAATATGTATGAACATACTTCCCACACTACAGTACTCCTCCATAAACTGTTTCAGTTTCTCCGATGTCTTAAAGATATTAGCACAACATTATAGCAAAATGCATTTTTTTAATAGTCCTCCAAGGTCACTGACTTAGGCACATATTGTAAAGTCTGAGACCATTGTACCAAAAAATTCTTTGAACTAATTATTTATATGTTTTGTCAGGCAAAAAAAATTAGGAAAGAATCAGCTTTATTATTATCTAGCCATTAATCTCATCATAATTATTCTTGGGTTTTTTTCAAATAAATCAGTTTACTGGATACTGGGTTCCAAATTCAAATGACCAAATGGCAGATCCAGATCACTTGGTAAGTTTATAATTCACTCATTTCCTGATGCACAGATCTACTGATTCACTCACCCAAGGTCTTGCTCTGTGCTAACAGAGTGGCATCACAGTTACACCACCTCATGCAATACAAATACTTCCCACCTCAACAAGCTCTTCAAGAATAATTAAATATTGCTTTTCTTCTTTCCCATCAAACAACAGGAAACATAAAACATGACAAACACCGCATACTTCTCCACATACTACCTTTTCATCCAGACTCTGAACTGCTGTATATTGCTTTGAATCTCTCACTTAATAATATTTTATTGTAACATTTTGGATTTACTTTACTAATGGAAGAACCAGCTATTAGCAATTTCACCTGTCATGGATTAATTATGGTCTTTTCTATGTCCTCAGAATTTTATACAAGAGGCTAAAATAACTTGAACTCCATTTGGCATGCATACTGTTAAAACCCTTCAGTTTTCAGTCTTCTAATATATATGACATAATTTTTTATATTAATTTTACAAACATGGAATACATGTTCTATTTTTGCAATGCCCACAGCAATTACCTTCAGTTCAGTAATACTTTCTCTTACTGAGCTATATGAACATTATTCAAACTCAAGTGCTTCAAATCCTAGCTCTTGTCACTAATTCACATTACGGCTATTTTCCTTCCCACTGGCGCCTGTTGGTTTTAAACCCTATGTCAGTTTTGATTCACATTTAAAGAGAATTAATGTTCCTGTGAGACTTTTAAAAGTTATATTATTTTGCTTAAGATATTTACTTGATTTATTTTATTATTGATAATACATTCTGTTCAGAAATAATTCAGAGACAAGAAATCTGATGGATCTTCTATGCTGTCTGGATTTGACAGATCATTTTGTGTCTCTGCAAATGGAATCTTCCAGATAGCTCCCTACAAGCTGCCTTTATACATAAAATGCCCAATTATTATGATTTTTTATATTATCAAACCCCCAAAATAATAAAAGTTAGTGATGATAGTCCTTCACAGAAGAAGAAAAAGAAAATGTTTCTGTATTTCATTGCCCAGGAGGAAATAATGTGGGTAAGATTGCTGCTGCTGTGAAGAAAATTAGTTGTAAGTAGGCTGCATGCATACCATGTACCAGCACAGGACAGATGCTTTTGCTGTATTGAATCTGGAGAACTGCATTGATTCACAAGTGGTGCACAAGAAAGGTAGTGGGTCACACAAGCTGCCTCCATGGAGAACAAGCACAAAAAAAGGTGACAAATACTATGTCACTATCCATATACATTTTAGAGATAAGATTTTGAAAATTAATTCATTGACTAATTAAAACCAAAAAAAAAAAAATCTTTGATACTTTCATCTGGAAATTAAAATTTCTTACTATCTGAAATCTTATTTTACCTGAAGGGAAAAATAGGACATTAGGACTAGCAGATTAGAAAGCTTTTAATACTAGTCAGAGTAGGTGTATGTAGGAATGTCACCAAGATTTTTAGTTATTATAAAGAAATTGACAAATTTTTTCACATAAATGCTTCTTGATCACAGTTCCCTAGATCTGAAGGGCCCCTGTTGATGTAGCATGATTCAGTAGCCCCATCCTACTTTTGTTACTGATTACAACGTAATCAGGAAAAAAATACTATGTTTTGAGGAAGAAAAAATACAGTTTCTGCTAAAAGAACTTTTTGTTAAGAAGTACCTCTTTAGACATTCAGACCATATCTAACTCTACTCTAATGGAGTCTGATTTATAAGTAGAGCACAGAAATGTAGCCAGAAGGATCAAAACATATATTAAATACTTCCCAGATTTGTCACATACCTGTTAAAATTGTACACACTCTGAGACAGAATGTATGACCTATTTTTTTTAATATTATTTAAAAAATCAATGATAACATTTAGTAGACATATATTAACTATTTCTCTATCATAGTCTGGTCCGAAGTGCCACAACATGAAATTTAGACAGCTTAGGAAAGGAAGCTATTGTAAACATACACAGACTGAGAATGTAGTTTCCCTGGCAACCAAAAGATCTGAGAACTCATTCCTTCAGGTTGCAATTCTGTTTATGAGCTTCCACATCTGCTTGCATAGGAATGAGACACCTGGGATTACATTTCTAGAGCGATGAGTGAGAAATTAGAGAACAATAGACATTACACAGCTAATTTTGTGCAGTGATGAAAATGAGTCTTCTGATGTTCATTGTCATGGACCACCCAGGATATCTGAGGACACCAATAGTCACACCCTGATTAAGCATCCAGCCTTTTCCCTACTTAGCTTGACAGCACCAACACCTGTAAGAAAATCAGTGAGGATGCTCTCCTGCTTTGTACTCACATGGATTAATGGACTATTTCGTTAAACAGATTGTAAGTATTCCTTCCTGTTAAAACAGACTAAAAGCCAGAGGAAGGAGGAATTATTGTACATTAGATGATGGTGATCATGAAAGAGCAGGCACTTCTGTTGGCTATTTCCAAGAACAACAGGTGCTAAAAAAAGTTATTTCCTGTAAAATTTTATTTAACTCTCAACATGAACAAAGCTACATATACTCAGCTGGCTTAGATGGAGGGAATTACTTCAGCATGATACTTTTATTCTCCCATGTGTTCTCTGCAAATACTCAGTGTTTGCTATATGCAAATGATTTTGTATGGATGCTGTCACACCAACAGGGTTATTTTGTTCAGTATGCCAACATCTGCAGGCATACTACATCAGATAGGCTATGACTAGCATGTCTGAGAAGTGAATTTTAACACTAGTATTCAACATAACTAACTCATTCAGACAGTCCCACATTAGATCAACTGAAGTTACTGGATTTTTTAATCATTATTAAGTTTACTATAATTAATAATTTTTATGAACAAAACAATTTTTGAAGGGGTTGTAGGTTGGTTTGTTTCACTTCCAAAATAATTTAATATTATTTCATGAGGCAAAATGAATGGAAAAATTACTTCAGTACTCCTCCTTTCCCTACTAAATGTGTTCCGCTTCTGTCTGAACACATTTTTGTTGTAGACTTCCAATGTTCAGAAATGTGCAGTAAGGTTTTGTATATATAACCAGAATTATCCCAGATAATAATTAACCAAAAAACTCTGAAGACTACTATCCCTAAAAATCATCAAGGCTTGCTTTTTAATTTCTTTTACTTCTTTTAATTTAATATACAGCATTTTACTAAGTATTTGAAAACTGAGGCTAAAAAATGTTCATGATACCGCCTCTGGAATTTCAGCAGCAAGTTTTCTAACGTACACAGCCTTCAATGCACTCTACCAAAACCAAAAGATGAACACGACCCACCCCACCCCTACCCCCTGCTGTGATCTAGTTTAAACCCAGAAGAGCAAAGCAAACAAAGTCTCTGTGCATAAACCAGAAAGCATGTAGAAGGTTCAAAATATTCCCAAAAACGAGATTAAAACCAAATGAGATTAAATGTTGATGCCAAAAAAATGGAGGTATTTTATTTAATAGTAAAAAAGGCTAAGAGAAAGAGCAAAGAAAGAAAGAGAGATGTAGAGAAAGAAGTGTGTGGGGGGGGTGGGGGGACAGGGAGAGGTGACAGGGGTTAGGTGGGAGCACATCACCCATCCAGGGGTCCCAGCGATGTCTCGGCGCTCGCCTCCATCTGCTCTGCTGGTGCTGAGGGTCCCCTATCGCAGCCATGCCACGGCCCGACACAGCCTGANAGGGGAGGGTGGGCAGTCACTGCGCCTCTGACCACACACCCAAAGCCTCTCTCCCCCACCCTTTGGTGCCAGGGTCTGTGCCAGCCTGGCAGCTGAGAGCCCTGGGGCTGTGGCCTCCACCTTGGAGGTGTTCAGCTTGTGCTTTGTGAATGTCCCCAGCCCTGAGTCTTTATTTTATCTTATCTTCATCAGCAAGTGGGTCCAGGGCCTCTCAGAGCCCCATTCTGGGTGTGGTAGTCTTCTCTGCAGCTTTTGTAATAGAATTTAAAAAGTCCACGGTGAAAATATTTCAGTCATAAACTATAATATTTCAGTCTCTGACACCCTCCAAAATTCCTCATAGTTTTACAGCCTGATTTAGGGTTGCTTAGAATTTGACTCAAGTAATAACATACCCTCAAGTTTTCACCTACTTGCATGCTGAGACTAACTGAAAATTTCAGACTTTTCTGAGTAAGAAATGCATTCAACCTTTAACCATCAGTACTGGGTAAATCACTTACCACTATACTTGATGGCACACTTTGAATACTGAGTTTCTTTTCATGCAGCAAATACAAGCGAAGCCTTGCACACAAAGCCCAAAGTTTATCCACCTGAAGTTGAATATGAAATGTTTTTTCTTTCTATGGCCATAAATACAAATTAAAGACTTACAATGAGAAATATAGCTTCCCATTACACAGACTGCATATCAGTGCTAATAGAATGAAATAACAATGGGGTTTTTTTACGACAGAACAAATATTTTGAAAATTCAAGTGTTTCACATTATGCACCAAACTTTCCTGTACTTTCTCAAGATTTGAATTTTCAGAATTTCTTTCATACAGAGGTGTAACTCATACCAAAGTGTGAGGGGAAAACAGGAAAAACAGCTAAATCCAAAATTTCTAGGCAAACCTGACCCAAAAACTTTGTAGTCTCTCACACTGAGCCCTCTTATCTGCATGTCACTTACATAAGATTCTTTATGTTAGCTTCATAAGCTATGAAAACACAAATTCAATCAACAGCAAAAATTTAACACCTCTGTTCTTTATTTCCCATCTTTATATATCCTGGTTCTCAGCTATACTGCTCGAAAGTGTGGGCAAACTTGAAAGGAGGAAAAAAAAGGATTCTTAATAGGAATCCCCTTAAGGAACAGGAAGCCTGTTATGTTGTCTTAACATATTAAGCAATTTAAAGGGAAGAAAAAGTTCACTGTCCTCATTTCATCTGGGATAAAGTTAATTTTCTTCCTAGCAACTGATACAGTGCTGTGTTTTGGATTTAGTATGAGCATGATGCTGATAACACATTGATGTTATATTTGTTGCTGAGCAGTGCTTACCCTAAGTCAAGGACTTTTCAGCTTCCCATGCTCTGCCAACCAGGAGGTGTGCGAGAAGCCAGGAGGGAGCATGGCCAGGACAGCTGACCTGAACTGGTCAAAGGGATATTCCACTCCACAGAATGTCACAGAATGTCACAGAATGTCACAGAATGTCACAGAATGTCACAGAATGCTGTGTATATAAACTGGGAAGGCTCAACCACTGCTCAGGGACAGGCCAGGTATTGTTCAGTAGGTGGTGAGCAATGGTTTTGTGCATCACTCATCTTTTTGGGGTTTTATTACTCTCTGGTTTTGTTATACCTTTTTTCATTACGTTATCATTGTTATTGTTCCTATTATTGTTATTATTAAATATAATTTTGATATATATATAATATTGGTGGCAGGAATTGTGACCAAGCAGCTGCACAGTACTTATTTGGGCTAAGTATATGAATATTTCAAATATTATGTCTAAATCAGGATATGTGTGTCAAGACACATGAAAAGAGGTACTCTTGTAAGACCAAAAAAAATTTTTAAAGATTGCTCTTCAGTGCACAAACCCTTTAGAAAGTCTCAAATAAAAGCAGAGACATCTAACACTTAATACATTAATATATATGGTTTACATTACATTTATGTGTTATTAGATATATATACTAAATAAAGTAAAATTATATTTTATTCCACCATTTATTTCTGTATTTATATAGTGTAATATTTTTATCATATATATACACACAAATATATATCAATATATCAGTATACACATTGCAAAGAACTGCTCAGAGTTTCATTTTATTATATTAATTAAGCTGAGAGCCAAGATTATTTGTACCAACAGGAAAGAGAAAGAGAAGTAAAGAATAAGAAGGAAGGGAATATATTAGATTCTTAGCACATTAGACAGATGGGTACACAATAGCCTGGGGAACACTGAAGTCTAAGCTGAAGTTTGGGAAAACTACAAGGTATTATAAAATGAATAAGTGTTAGGATTGTAAGAAATACCCTCTAGGTGTTCCCTTGCCAGCACTGGGGAAAGCAGCCCAGGCCCCTCCAACCTGGAAGTCATACATAAGTGTGGTTGGAAAAAAACAGATATATCATCCTACTTCAGAATACATTTATCAGATATAAGACTTTCAACAAGGGACTCTTAAACCTTATCAAAAGGTTTGTTTAACTCTGTAGTACCTTTCATCCTACCTCTCAAATAATTTCCCTGTATTGCCTCCATCCCTTCCCAAATACAGAACACACCCATTTCTCCTTTTTCCAGCAGGTCTAGTTTGGTTGATTTTCTAGCACGATCTGGTATTTATAATATGGATACCCTGTTAATTTCTGTGCTGGTTATTAATTCTGCTTAGGTAACAGCCTCCCCTTTGTTGTCACAGTATCCTGACATTTTCATTTCACCATCTTGTTACTGATGCCACAGGTCAAGGTGGGTCATCTGCACAAACATCAGTCTGCCTTTGTAACCTGCAACAACCTGAAACTCCTCATGTTGTTGCCTTGTTAGTGGTGCCACAGGTCAGGGTCAGCCATCTTCATGCAAACCCTAATCCATAACTCAAACAAGTTCCTGAATTTTAGAAGCAAATGAGGCAACTTTTGTATGTTCTCCCTAAATATTGGGACTTTAAGGTTAGCAATGGATGAGATGTTAGTGACAAATGCTTACTTTTTGTAGATTTTTCTGATAATTATTAGTCTTATACAGACAATATCAAAAGATTTAACACCTCAGTGTAGTCATTCCTACAATTGTTTGTCTTCCAGCAGATTTGTCCTACTTGGTCTTGGAAAAAGCTTAAACACAGATTCCTTTAGTTATACCAAGTGCAAGGATCCATCTAATGCAAAGATCAATTCACATCATGCTGAGTAGGGAACATGCTGAACAAGCTGTTTTGCAGCCTTTGGATTTAAATTTAGTGGTGGTTTCTAATGTTTTGGTGACTGCAAACTGCCTGCTTTAGATTTTCTTCAACTCATTTCATTGAACTAATTAATTGAAATAACATTTTTTATTACAAGCTCAGAGAGTCTTCTCATTATTTAGAGAGAACAGGTTTGATTTTCATAGCTGCTCTTTAATCACCATTTTAATCATCTTTCCTCACTCTCTACCAACACGTGGACACAAACCTCAACCTGAAGTTAGAATTAGCACTTTCAACAAAATTGATTTCAACAAACAACCCAAATTAAATCAATGGACATCTGTTTAGATTTCTGAAAGATTCATCCTCATCTAGCATCAAAGTAAAATTTGAAAAACCCACCTCAGGACCTGCTTACATCTCTTTTTCCCTGTTAATTCTCATTACTATTTGGGCACGTAGTATAAGAACTCCACGGAGCACGAGTATATCATCATTTCAATGTCCTAGGAATATTGCAATTTAGCCAAAATTTATGAGAATTAATGAGTTGCCTCCACCCATTTTGTTAATTCTCTCCATACTGAAAAGTAATGTAGAACATGTTAAGCAATTCATTACAGATCTTCCCCTTTTACATCTCTCAGTGAAATTTTTTTCCATTTGATATTTGATGGTAGTAGGAGGCTGTTATTACCTACAGGCCTGATCAATAGAAAGTGTCAATAAATAATTCCTAATCAGTATTTCCATTACTATTTTTTCTAATTTTATCTTATTTTTTTGACTGTGATTGGCAGAAGGTATCAGTCAACTGCTGTTGTCACTCTGGGCAAGAAGAATTATCTGGATAGATATACCATACCTGTCAAATCCTATGGAAGCTGTCATAACAGCTACTATTGTTGCAGGAACTAAATAGGATGAATTTCTTCTTTTGAAGTGTATCTTTGGCTCCTTCAGTATATATTTTGCTTAAATTTCAAGGTCTGAGACATGGGATAACACGAGGTTCTCAACTTAGGCAAATCCCTCCAGTCCTTGATACTCAGGAAGACTGAAGGTGAAACGAGTGAAGTCCACCAAACAGATGTCTACAAAGAACATTGGTGTTATGGACATCTCATCAAATCATCCAGTTCTTGAACTCTCAAAGAGACATCTTAGTCTCCAGAAATGCCAAGCCTAGAACATTCCCATTACTGCATCCAATTTTTCAAAACACACATACATGAAAAGGGGGAAATACCTTCTTATTTATTCACCTTGGAAAAGTGCAGCTAAGGCTGCTAAGTGACTTTTCCAATCGGCTTTTTTTATGGTTGGATATTTTTGTATAGCTTTATTAGATGCCTTCCCCTCTACCCTCCCTTACCATCATAGTCCAAGTTTGTCTGATCAGGTTCTTTAGGATATATAGATATTCTTAGATATACCCCTAGGATTCAGTTAGTCACACATCACACACAGATTTCTTGTACCTATGTTCACCTTGATAAACATTTTTAATTTTGCTAACGTGATAAAGTGAACGATATAAATATTTGCTGTGTTCTAGTATACTGTAACATTGTTTATCTGATGTTAGAAGGTTGCAGCCTTGCAGCTGGGGAGAAGTTACCTGTTATCTTTTCTCTGGCTGCTGTGCTCTGATTGGGTTAAGACGTCTGTAGAAGGAGAAGATGGTAACTTGCTTGAGGTGACTGAGCACAGGTAATTGCAAGGTGTTTTGAGAGAACAGATTGAGGAAGCAGGGAGAGAAGAAAGGACAGATGGTGTTAGCCCAGGTAAGGAAGGCTAAATAGCACTAGCAGAGGCTTATATACTTTACGCAGAATTGATTGTTCAGTTGCTGTAACCTTCCCTCCAGTGCAGCTCTCACACACTATTGCTTTAGTGTACAGGAATCTAACCATTTCCTTCCAGTTTCCACACAACGTGATTCCAAAGATGCTAGAGTTTCTTAGCAGGCAACTAAGTGGTTCATCATTTTTCCAATCTAATGGTGTAAAATCTTTGACTTAGCAGCATACCTAAACCTTTAGAAAAGGCTAGATTAATTCTGGAAAATTCTATCAAAGCTGATGAGTACCTAAAACGAAGCCTACAGCATCATCGTGGGCACTCAGACAATCACCTATCATGTCTGTGGAGTTTTTTCCTGTGCCTACCTTTTAAAATTTTTATCTTTGAGCTCTACATGGAAGGCTTCTCAGACTTTTCATTTTGGAAACCTCATGCTGGGTGGAGTTTTGCTTTATAGCTTCAGAAAAAGGCATGGAGGCATGTTTGGTAACTACCAGTTTCTATAAATTCTTGGGTTCTTCTAGTTCAAAATGACATTGCTTACGGTTCAGTGAAGATCCATAACCACTGCAAGCATTTCTGAGATAGTAAACCTCACCACATCATTCACAGAAATACAGCCTTTGCATTCAACTCTAAAATGACTTTGCATTCAACTCTAAATACTTTGTATGAAATCTAATATTTACATTGTTTTGCACATATTCTGCATACAGGAGAGTATTCTTATTTCACTTGCTCTGTTGATCTGCATTTCCCAAATCTTGTAGAGACAAACCAGCTTTGATTATGAATTTTATATTTTGAATATAATTAATAGAATATTTCAAAAGAATCTACATATTTCTGTACTATAAAGCCTGAAGCATCATTTTTCTCCATTGCTCCATTATGACTAGATTTTACTGTCTGGCCAAATTGTTGCAGTCAAGGTTATTCATCAAGGTAGAAAGAACTGCACTGGACAATTATACAAGGGTCAGTACAGGTGAATTCTTTTTCTCTGTTACTGTTTTTGCTTTGAATACTGCAAATGACAACCACATAACGTTTATCACTAATTAAGTGATTTTAGGGGCTCACTACCATCCCATCCCTAGGGAAGGGAATTAGATGACCAACTGATTTATTTTGTGGTTCATCACTGTGCATGCTGCTTTCAGTGCATCTCTATAAAAAATGCAAAATCCAATGATAATGAAAAAGTTTGTTTTTTATTGAAATGAACAGAAGATATTTTTTGTAGAACAACAGGCTGTAAGTGCCATCTGATGAGGCAGGAAAGGGACTACAAGCTTCAATCCAGCTGCGCACAACCCAAGGCAGGAACTATATTAGAAACCCAAGAGTATGCCCTTTCTTTTAATCATTTTAATAAAGCTCCATCTGTACAATAGTTTCAACAGTTGCAGAGATCATTTCTAAAGGGACAAGAATACCACCTACACTGGCAGAAGCAAAACATAAAATAACATCTGAAACCTTAAATCCCTCTCAGGTACCTAGTTTGAAGCAGTCCAATAGTCATTCAACCCAAAAAGTGAGGCAATAAAACTAGAAGGAAAAAACTAAAATATGCATTGACACAGAAAAAAAAAAAAAAAAAACAAAAAAAAAAAAAAAAAAAAACCAGAAAAACAGAAAAAAAAAAAAAAAGGGAAAAAAATACAGCTGTATTTTTCTACTTCCACGATAAAAACTGTGAATTCCTGCATGCTTATATTCTAAAACATGCTTCAGTAATGAAAACTACCTTGAAAGGACCAACACAAAGATAATGACAAATGGAAAGCAAGAAGTTAATGGAAAAATTCAGAGAATCTTGTATCTAAAATACTTTTAAGTTTACTTTAGAAAACCGCATCTAGTCCCCTATTGATACCCAAGTGATCTTTCTTCTCAAAACTAAAAGTCACAAAAAGAGGCTTTATCTTCTTTTCCTTTGTGAAACACTAAACCTGCCCATATACTGATTCTTATATTAATGCACATATTTCAGTTTCCAAATTCTAGACTAGATTAAAAAGACTAAAAAATGTTTCAGAAATGAAACACAAACCATTTTCCAAGTAAACTAGGGGATTTATTTGCATAGATATCCAAATCCCTCAATCGGCTGGTCAAAATATTTTTTTCTGTTAATGATATTAATGCCTCTATTGTATTCTAGTACATCAAATTGTTTTACTTATTAACCTCTATTTCACTCAGAATTATTTCAATGATAACATAGAACAAAAGTTTGGTACAGAAATAAAATTTTGTCATCCATAAATATTTTATAAATGGGTGTATTACATATATACATATACTGCAGAGCTAAATAGTTTATCTATACCATGATAACAAACCTCTCTATGAAGAAAGGGTTTTCATTTAGCAAAAAGCTGAGTGAGACCATAAACTCTGACACTTCAATCACTTCAACTCATGACAAATAAACTAGACCTTCCCTCTGATGTCACTTTTACAAGGATTTGCCTATGAATCCTTTCCAGGAAAAGATTTTCAACAAGTTTTTTGTACTAATTTGATTTTTTAGTCTCACCAATATAGTACATAAACCCGAAATCTGAATATTCAACTGAATTGAAGGATTGAGTAAAGGAATAGATGAGTATTCTGTAGAGCAAAGCTGTTCAAATATTTATTCATTTTTCTTATTCGTAGTCTCTCTGTCATAAAGTATGAACCAAAGTTTTTGTCATTAGTTTAACAACTAAACTTATTTTTAGCATTTTCATATCATTAAGGACTATTTTATGGTTCTATAAATACATGTTTTACAACAGTAGTTCCTAAAGGCTGATTTCTTATGTGCTCTCCATTTTTCCACAAAGCTTTTGAGTGCATCATGGGTGTGGGTAACTTACAGTTTATTTGTTTCCTCAAGCTGGTAGCTAGTTTAGTGGCAGCATTACACTAAATGACAGAATAGGACACATTGATGTCAAATTATTAGACTGGAAACAAGCCTGAAGATGCCTAGAGAGAAACTGCAGCATTACATCTGGATAATTGCTCTTTTGAGAAGAGTTGTTTGACAGCCCTTTGATAGAATGGTTTCTGAAAACAGCTCAAAGTTATTAAGCAGAACAAACACTAGCCAAACCTCCATGGGACAGGGCTCTTTGTTGTTTTCCTCCACCATGCAGACATGGCAAAAGAAGCTTCAACTACCCAGGTGGGAATACATGGCATGCAGAAAATATCTACTTGATACAGATTTTGTATATCTATACAAGTTAGGTGTCTATCTTGGCACAAGCATGGTTAATTTTCACACACATGAGGAATTGGTAGGAAAGAGGCAGAATGGGCTATGAGCAGTTGTACATGTACTATCAAATATCAGTTTCACAGAAAGTTAGATTTAAAAAGCATGCAAATCAAGATTAAGCACAACTCTCCCTACAGCAAGCGCATCCTTAAGTTATCTGATGGATTTGGGTTTATTTTAATTTTGCTTCAGTTTTCTAGAAAATAAGTTGGAACTGAAGAAAAGGTCTACTGATTTTTTTTTTTAAGTTTTGAACTTTTTTTAAAAAAAGGTAGTGAGAGGTTGATTCACATAAAAGCTTAATGGCACAGGGTCTATAAAATGCACACGTGATTCACATTGGTTTCTTCCACTGCCAAAAATTATTAGAATCTTCATTTTCTCCCTCTCAGGAAACTGTTCATCTCATCTTTCCTGTTGGTATGGTTCAATTTGCTGTGAATGTCTAATCAATAACTGGATATCCAAAAGTCCCACTTCCCTACATGATTCCCTAGCCATGAAACTAGATCATGCTCATTTTTACTGTTCAAATATAAGCACTTAATGAGATGAGGCAGAAATCTAATGGCACAGGCTGAGACAATTCCATTTCACAACCAACAGATCTAAAGTCAAGACAAACTGGGATACTCCTAAAGGGACAATATACTACTTAAAGAAAGAATGGTATTGAAATAAAAAATCTTATATCCTGGAATTAATGCTAAAAATTCTGAGAATTTAATTTACAAGTAGCACAACATCTCTAAAAATGTTTTGGCTCATATTCAAAATCTTTTGGAAAATTCAGTCTTAGCTTACATTTGGTTTCAAGATGACAGAAAACTCACGTCCTAGCAGCAGTATCTTTTACTTTGTATCATATTACACTGTGGTCATTGTGGTTCATCATGTCCAATACCACATGCAATGGTGATGACCGTATAACAGAGCACTGGGACAGTCATCATTCAACTTCTTTAATAGAACATGTTCCAAGCAATTTTTAAACTCACATGACATGAAGGATTTAAAGTGGAAATATAGGTTCTGAAGAAGATCGGAATTTTACTTTTTGGAAATGACTGTTAAATGGAGATACCTGGCCATCACTATTTAATATATTTTTTCTGCATTCTGCCCATACACATTCAGAAATGAGGTTAAGATACGAATGAACTTTCTCTGTTTGTGAAGTATGAATGCAAAAATATGGTTTGTGAAGCTGAAAATGATGTCATTAGAAACATTACCTGAATTGTAGAAGCTACTGGGGCTTGAAGAAAACCAAAAATTGCAATGAAGTAAATATGATATTCATGGGAAAATTATAACATATTTTACAGCTTTTTTGCAGTGGAAAGTAATTAGCAATCAGTGTGGAACAGCAAGCATACAATAGTAGTATGCGTATCTTATATTACTGGACAATTTCCACATGCAGGAAGATACCTTAAGGCCTTTCAAAGATCTTTCTATATCCTCCAATGGCTGGCCACACAAAAGCGGTCATTACAGCTCAGAAAGACTTTTCAAATGCATTCTGAAACCTGTTTATTATTGATTGTCATTAATAATACATTGAGTGCTTGCAATATATTTTAATATTGTATTGATGGAAGTAGTCTGAACTGATCAATACTGCAGCTCTCTCATATTCGTAGGTGTTATGATTGACATAAATAGTAAAGCAGTTGTTTTTCCAGCACACAGTCTTTCCAAGCTATCCAGGAACAAATAACACTTACTTTCACATGCTCTGCACATTAGAGTAAGAAAGTGAATATCAAGTTCAGAAGCTGTCACTCCGTTCTTCTAGTGACTGACCAGAAGGAGGCTCATTGAAAAACTTTAATACAGAGAAAATAGCATAGAGACAATGAAATTTAGCAGCTGTTTATTTGGACAAGCAGAGGCCTCATTCTACTCTGAAGAAATGTCCTAAGAAAGGGTTGTAGCCCAGCTACAGTCTTATCTCAGTAAACTCTACTGTTGGGGAGCTGGGCAAAGCATGTGCTGTGCCCTGACCAGCAGCAGTAGAGATCAGTGGGAGAAATTTTACATTGCCCTAGGACCTAACATTGCCACCAAGCATTGAAACTTCCCTAAAGCAGCCTGCAAGACTTTTTTTTTCTTGTGGGACATGTAGGGTATTCATATGGAATGATTTTTTATTTTATCTCAGTCTTTAATATTTCATTCTCTGCATCAAAATTTCAGTTAAAAATAAACATATACAACCTTTTAAATGTTTAGTTTTTACTTTTTTTCCATGATGCATTGAGGAGCTTCTGCCAAAATTATGGCATTAGTGAATGTTTCATATTTAAAATGAGCTAAAGCTGACAGAGGTAGAAGGAGGGAAAAAGACAAAATATGGAGGGATTCCACTGATTTCAGCTGCAGAACTGTGTTCTACTAATAGCAACTCTGATTTTGAAAAATTCTTTAAAAATATAACTGATATAAGAGATCTCAAATCATAATTATGACCAGTGCTTCCAGACTTCTTTGTTTGATGAATCAACAGCTCATTAACAGAGCAACATTCCTTTGCCTAGAAATATTGTGGGCAGAGTTATCTCTGATCATAAAATTTTAAAACATTTTTTGTCATTGGCTGTATTAGTAGTAATGGAAATAAAAATCCTGTAATCATAAAAGTATTATTTTGAAGGCACCTTTAGTCCACACTCCTGCTCTGTTAGTCCATCAACAATTCAACAGTTGATTTATCAATCAAAGTCTTAAAAAGCTCTAGGATCAAGATACCACTTGATACTTGTTCAACAGCAGCACCAGTCTACTATGTAAATGTTTTCTCCTCATGTCCAACATGAACCTCTCAAGATGCAACATGAGAGTATTGCCTCTCGATTATCACTTGCCTCTGAAGAGGAGAGTTTATGTCCACCACATTTATTACATTTTCAAGTAGCTATAGGACACCCTTGTATGCTCCTTTTCAGTAGAATAAACAAGCCCACTTTCCTCAGCCTCTCCTCGTGGGACATGTGTACCCTAAATCACTGTAGTATCACTCCAGTGGACCTCTCCAGCTACTCAACACTGTGCTTAAAAGAGGGGACACACCCGGACACTGCAGTCCCTGTGTGTCTTCATCAGCATCAAGCAGATAGTAACTTCCTTCAGAGGCACCAGCCATGCTCACCCAAAGGAGCTCCAGTGCATGGTTTGCCTTCCTTAGGATGGGGATACCTTGCTGGCTCATATTCAGCCTGACACCTACAAGGATACCCAGTTCCTTTCCAACAGTCCTGTTTCTCCGACAATCAGTTGTCAGCCTGTAATGCATGGATTATTCTACTGCTGCTACAGACATTTGCTTTTCTTTCATGCTGAAATGAATATATTTCTGTTTTCCCAAGCCTCAAGTTTCCCAACTTCTCTCTGGATTGAAGTTTTAGAGTTTAGTATGTCAGTCATTTTGATGCCTTAAATGGCTACCTAGAAACAGAGACTAGACAGGAATAAAGGAATAAAGGAAATATTTATTTGAAAGGCCTCCAGATGTACACTTTTGGGCTCCAGAGGGTCCTGCCTCAGTGGATCCCAAAATGGACAACAGGTCCCAAGTTCTTCACACTTTTATATCAGCATCAATTCACCAACCAGAACCCAGCCAGTGATGTAATTTCCCCAAGCTTACCTCCCTGTCCCCAAGATGATGGTTTACAGTTCTTGGTCTGGGTGTCCTTGGACAGCAAGCCGGAAAGGCTTTGTTATGTCTCTCTTAACATACAGAATAGCACTTAACAAACTACAGGAAACTTCAGAGTTACACTAGCAGTACAGGATTTGAAAAATATAAAAGTTAAAACCTAAGGCATTGATTTCACCCCATTTACTGTCATCAACAGATCTGATAAAAGTGCGCTGTGTCATTACACAGGCCAGTGATAAAGATACTTAATTACCTGGGCTCCAGTAATGACCCCAAGAACACTCTGCTTCTTACCAGGAACCAAATAGATGTTCAACCAATGATTGCTACATTTTAAATATGAGGATCCAGCCAATGTTCAGTCCACTTAATTATCCTTATTTCCAGTATATACTTCATGAGAAAATAATGTGGCAGATGGTGTAAGAAATCTAACTAAAATTAAGGTATACTGCACCCACCACCCTTTCTGCTTCCTCTTCCTTATTTCAGTGTAGAAGGTAATTATGTCAAGCATGATTTAGCCTTCATAAGTCCATGCTGGCTACTCCTGACTATCTATTTGCCCAGACAGCCAAAATTTAGACAGATATTACAGGACGCAAAACTACTTCATGCAGAAACTTACTAAAACTTGGACAAGTTTGCCACTCATTGCCAAAGAATGGACAAATCCAGACAGATTCTAAACACTGGGAAGAGATAATTAAACCATGAAATCTGTAATGGACTTGTGGGATGTGACTATTAATACAGGATTGTTAAAATGTATATCACCTGAGAGAATACTTTAATGCTAATTAAGTTTTATAGCACACCATAATTCTAATGACTCATGGCTCAGTTACAAGAAAGAAGAGCATTTGCTATCACAGGCACTTACTCATGCTAACTCCATCACCCAGCTTAGAATCAGAACCATTTACTGCTAGCATTAATTATAAGCTCAAATGAATCTTTTTAACCTAAAACTCTCTTTTAAAACCAAGTTTCACACATAAATTTAAATGGAAGGAAATTTTTTTCAAACACCTGAGCTGCCATTCCCAGATAAAGTTATGTCATATGATTGCATTCATGTTCTTCTCCATGAAAAGTTATTTTCATCTTAAACTAGGTGGTCTACCTGGTAAGGCTACCGTTTCTCCTACAGCAGTGAAGTTAACGAGCAACAATTAGAAAGCAGGTGTTCAAGTACAGCTTTACTAATCTTCCTGACTATGAACACAAAACTTGCTTGCTTATGCAGCTCCATAAACCATTCCGGAGATTTTACTCTGATTTCACCGTGAAGCATTTCACCTGATTTCACCTCAATCTTCATTTTTTGCCGTGCTCCATAAGTGAGACATATGGCCAAGATTATATCACAGAACAAGGTGATCTCCCTCATAACTGCAATTATGAGTTACTTTACAAACAGCTTAGCTATTAGTCTGGTTATGCTCACACTTCTCTACATCCCATTGGTATAACTCTCTGGAGTTAACATCCTGTTAAGTGGCGGAACTGGGCAAAATTTGGGGTGACCATTTTGAATTAAGAGTGACAGCTTTCAGAACAGAAACATGAAGCAAAGTGAAAAAGACTAGAACAAAGGACTGTAGTGCAGGGGAACTACATTAATACAAAACTGATGCCCACCTTTTCTACAAACTACTGGAATAGGAAAACAAAACTATTGAAATAAATTGAAGATATCTTGAAATAAAAGGTATATTAATAGTATTGAAATAAAAGATATCTTTTTCTCATTACAGAATAACAACAGATTCTCCACACTGTGAGCAGATGTGGAGAACAATCACGCATCAAACCTTCAGCAGAGTTAAAATCTCTAAATCTTCAGGTATGAGCAATGAGTTTAAGTGACTTCATGGCAAGGCCACCCTGGTTAAAACTCACATAAAAGTAGAAACAGCAGCAGAACAGCAGCGTCCTCAATGTCAGAAGGAGAATTTGTCACACTTAGACAATAAAGGCCTTATGGCAGACCCTTGGTTTTGCTGATATTCTTCCTGAATAATTTTAAGAATTACAGACTTTTTTTCTTGGTTAGCAAAGGAGACAAAAAATGAGAACTTTTTTTGACCAAAGAAATTCCTAGCACTAAAAGAAAACTTTGCAAAATAGGTCCTGTGAGTTTAGGGAAGCAGGAAGATATTGTATCTCTGAAGAATTTGTACATTTTATCTGCTAAAATGTATAAAAATATACCATTGCATAAGCTTTAGCTTCCAGGTTTATGCTCATTTAAGAGGAAAGTTCTGCATGTCAAAATGTGATAGTTTAGGGTGGAGTTTTTTTTAAGAAATCAAGAAGGTAATTCATTTTTCTAATCACCACCTCTAAGTATTTAAACACACAGTTTCACTGAACAAATCTTTGGCATTCCAATCACAGTGATGCTACAAGATATTCCTGTAAACAAACTGGCAGAGAGAGAGGAAAAAAAAAAAGAGGTGTAGGGGGAGCAGAGGGATGAAGAATGACAAATAAAACTCAAGTAAGACATGATAAAAAGGTTAGAGGGAAAAAAATGGTCCAGAGTTGGAAAAGATCTTTCAAATATTTGTGTTCTTTCTAAAGACAAGGAAGTAAATAAAAATCTAAGTGAAAGAGTGAAGGGGGGATAGGAAAGTTTCATTGTTGCCAAAAAGAAGTCTCCAGTAAAGAGCCATATGCCGCAGTTCCTTCTGAAGAAGAGAAATACATGAAATTATACATTCTACCATCTGACTAAAGTAATGATCTGTCAAGAATAAGAGAAATTTTATCAATTGCTACTCTGTCAAGTGTTAGACATTTAAATTTACATTTGTTACCTGTAGCAGAGACTCCAAATTACACTGGGAAATCAGAAAGATAACAGAAATTACCATTAATAATTCAATTGTGAGGATAACAATGTTTACAAATTTAGACAATAATAATGCAATCAGTTACTTTACTGATTCTAGCACACATATTTAATGTAATTGCCACAATTTGCATGACTCATCAGCAGTAGTCTCCTAAATTTTCTAGCAAACAAATATAAAAATGATACTATTTAAATAAGTACTTCTAGTTCAACTTTTCAAATGCAGAAGGAAATGGATAGCTTGTCTGAACCAAATTCTCAGATTTAAAGTGTGCTTTTGGACATTTTTTCCCCCAGATGACTGCAACGAGATCCCCTGTCCACATCGCAATTTCTTCTCCCCTCAGAACCCTCTCCAAAAAAAAAAAAAAAAAAGAAAAATTTATAAATTTCTTAAAGATTTTCCTCTATACTTTTTAATAGTATGGGTGTATTCCATTGTAAGAAATTTTGGAAAAAGGGACTTATTCTGAGTTTTCCGGAGGAGAAATGAGCATTATTTCCTAGATGCCATCACGCAAATTACCATTCCTTCCACCACATTGTTCTACCCTTCTCCTCCACAATTTACTGTCATGTCACTGACCATGACATCTTTGTGTCACCAGCCTTTAAATTACATTTGAACAAATTCCTACAATAATCATAGAATGATGCAAGGAATGGCTTGAGTTGGAATGAACTTTAAATATCCTCTAGTTCCAAATCCCCTGCTGTGGGGTTGGAATTCAAGCACACTTGTCAGGGGAAATTCCTTTACCTGATAGTTCAGAAGAACTACTGGCATTCCATAGATACTTTGGACTGTCTGCAAGGTGTATCTGCACAGGCCTGTGACTTCCATCTCAGAAACATGTGCTCTAATCACACTAATCTATTTTGCACTTCATTGCCATACAAAGGTCTTGTGCATTCATTGGGAAAAATTACTTTCCAATCCTGGGTTAAGTATTTCCTAAACTTTCAAGTTCATGACAAGTATGAATGACATAAGAATCTGAAGGATTTAATCTGCCATTCTTATACTAGACCATCATGAACAAACACTACTGCTTAAGCTACCAAAATCCACATGCCTACTCCTTTTTAGAGACTGCAGTCATCAAGTAGACCAGCACAATACATTTTTATTACTCAATAATTAGAACTCTTTTTACTGTACGTGTATGTTCTTTACACTTATTTCTACTTTTGTTCATTTTAACAACACATTTTTCCCACTAACTAAAAAAAACCCAATTCTTAAAGCATTAACAGAAACTTTTGAAAAGTAATATTTTAACATCAACTAATTTTTAAACATAACAACATTTTCATTAATGACACTTTAAAGATGGTTTTCCCTTAAACAAACATGTTTAAAATCTACACAGACTACTATGCTTTTCCTTCAATGAGAAAAATCTACAGATTAAGAGTATGAATGCCTCAATTCTTGCATAATCTTCCCTGCTGCTTACTATTGGTAAATTTCCAGCTGAAGTACTGCGATCAGCTCTGTGCATTATATGGAAAAGATGGGCATGTGATAAAAATGTTCAGAAATTTTAAACTGTCAAAAAAACCCCAAAATTATGTAAGTATCTTTTTTATTCAAGAAGACAAAAGACAATCAAGATTAGATGTTAATTCTTCAGGATTAACATCAAATTATATATATATGTACATATATATGTATTTACACTAGCTCTAAAGTATATGAAATACTGAAAGATATTCCTGGGTATCAGATAGAAATGTAATGTCTCCAAATGCTAGAGCTTCTTAAATTTAGTAGATAAATTCTGCCAGGAGTATTGAGGTAGCTGACATGTCTTTAACATCCTATTGGGCAGGGGCTTTTATTATTCCATGTTTTGTTTTGTTAGCTGCATGAAAGAAAAAGAAACTTTCTTTTATGTGGTTTTCACTTTCACAGGGTCAATTGATCTCTCAGTTCCCCTCAGAGATTACTTTGTGACTCCAAAACTATCTAAATAAAAAAATAAATAATTTTTAAAAAAAAAATTTAAAACTCACACGATCATTTTATCAGGGTTAAGAAAAACTCAGTTCTTCTAAGGTGACCAATTTAAAGTGTTAGGACATAGTAGAAAGACTATAATCAAAATCATCAAATGATCCCTCATTTTTGAATGAAACAGCTAAGTAACACTCCAAGAACTTCTATCTCAGTCCCCTGTGATTTCAGGTGAGCAGATCAAAGAATCACCTTCAGAAACTAATCAAACACCACCCTAGGATTTAATATTACACCTATAGTTCAATTCATTTATCTTATTAAAAACTGATGAGCTTCCACACTTGGTAATGTGCACCATAAGAGCTCAAACTTTATATACTGTGCAGTCCCATCCCTTCTATTATTCCAATACTTCATAAAATCTACTTCCTTTTCTATGAAATATTAGTTTATTAATACACTCTTTTCATTCCAAGAAAGTAAATTATTCCCAAAATCATAAACAAATTTTACTTTCAGTCTCATCACAACCTGTTATCTCCGTTGTAGTGAATTCAGTGATAATTTTAAGGCCAAAGCTGGGAAACACAATATTCAAGCAACAATTTGGAAGATTCAGAGCCACCTGTGAGACCCTTTGATTTTATAACACTCATGTCTGGATGTTCAAAGACAACCCTAAAATTTAATTGTACATAGATTATCATATGCAATGTATTAATTTCATATATGCCACAGGGCTTTTTCTATGTTCTGTATTTAAAAAAAAAAAGGAAGCATTATTGGATGGATGCATCTCCTTTAGAACTTTACAATATATTTATGATCATTTGAGGGATCTCTAGTTATTGTGCTGATAACAGTGGACAGTGGATAAACCTATATGAGGGAGCAGCAAGTAGCACCAAATCAGTCAGCAATTGGGAAGACGATAAATGAAATAGACAAATTTAAATCTGAAGAATTTGTTTTCAAATATATTTACTAAATTCTACATACACTGCACAAAAAAAAATTAAATATTTTTAGAAAATAATTTTGGCAGCTCAAGTTCATAGTGAGCAAAAATCTATTACACCTTAAGATTAGTTGCAAAATGGCATATAAGTAGCTTATTGACTGCATGGTCATTTCACTGCTGGAGCAGATGTTTCAGTTTATTCTCATTCTAAATTTTTGATCCAGTCTCAAGTCATTCTTAACAGCACAGTAAACTACACATTTTTAAGACTTGATTATTTCAAATGACTCATCACCATTTTGCAAGAAATAATAATCAAAATAATTTTGACTTCAATACTTCAAAGTAATTTTGACTTTGATTTCAAAGCATGTCTTTTTCCATCCCTTCTTTCATCAGGAGAGTACTAAAGCTGCAATCCATTCACTTATTTCCATTAAATATATTAATTCTTACTTCTACTAGATGGTATTTACGACTGTGTATAGTGGTGATTACATCGTTTCGTTGATTTCCATTAGTTTTAGCAAAGTAAAATTATGTTAACCTTTATTGTTCAATACTTTTATTTTTTAAATGAAACGTGCCATTTCAGCCAAGACTCAAGAAAACAGTACTAATACAAAAAACAGTTTTAGGAGGCTTCCTACCTCCACAAAATATTAATAAAACTGAAGAAGATGCTTGATCAGCCTCCTAGCCTTCTTCAGTGTAACAAATGGTGTCCTGGCCTGGTACATGAGGGAAGAGCAGTTGCTGTTGTTTATCCTGACTTCAGCAAGGCATGCAACACTGTCTCTTATAAAGTGCTCACTGAAAAAAATTATGAAATACTGTCCTGTTCCGGGACAGGAGCCAGGAAGGATTCTTTTAATAGACTTGCTGATGAAAAATTAAGCACAAAACACGGCAATATTATATCTGGAAACTGTTTACTGAAATAAAAGGGGGATAGAAAAGGGGCAGAGGGGGAAAGAAACAGAAAACAGGGACAATATCGCCACGAAGAATTCTGAGTGCTCTGCCAGCGACAGCTCAGCAGACAGAGAGTACGAGCTGCGTGGCTCCCGTGGCAGGCTGGGCATGATTTTCAGATAGCAGAGGGCTCTGTGTCCCTGCTGGGGGCAGAGAACAGGCTGCTGTGGGTACAGCCGTGCTCCTGGAACAGTCGCAGGGTCAGGACGGTGGCGGGCGGCAGCAGAGCTTTTCTCAGTGATGAACTAGTTCACAGGAGCGATGAAGCAAAGCAAAGCAGGCAACACAGGAAGGCAGAACCACAAGGAAGCTGAGAAGGGAAGGGGCCAAACTGACCCTCCAAGCCACCCAAAGCAAAAAGACCCCATGGTGTTGCAGGTAGCTGCTTTTCATGTGCCCCCAAACTCCTCCCCCCAACTCGGTCTTGTGGGCCTCCTTTTGGTGGGCATTTTTACAGGCATCCAGGCACCTGCCCCCATCAGCAAGCGTGTGTATGTGTGAGTGGGGGCAGGGGAGGGGAGCTGCATGAAAGTGTAGGAATTTTCTTTACCCCATTGGAAAATTGTTGAGGCATATATTGGTCCCTCTCAAATACAAATTTGCTTAGAGAATGGTAAGGTAGGTTGGAAACTGGCGGGACTGCGAGGCCCAGAAGGTGATGATCAGTGGCACAAAGTCCAGAGGGAGGCCAGGCACTAGTTACATACTCCAGGAGTCCTTAATGGGGCCAGCACGGTTTAACCTCCTCATTAGTGACCCATGTGTCAGGAAGGGAGTGCACCTGCAGCACCTTTGCAGATGACACAGAATTGGGAGAAGTTGCCCATACATCACATGCATTTGCAGCCATTCAGGGGACCTCAATAGATTAGAGAAAAGAACCACTTCAAGTTCAATGGAGGAAAACAATGCACTCCCAGTGCTACAAAAACCTTGGCCCCTGCACCTAAGGCAATGGCATTTGAGATGTTTGACAGCAGCTACTTCTTTCTCAAAGACCTTGGAAAACAGCTCTGCAAAGAGTAACTTGCCGCTCAAGACCCAGCATGCCTTGGGATTCACTATAACACAGAATAGAGCAAGTTTACAACATAATATCGTCAAAAACAATGTGCTCTATTTTGAAATAAGCGATTACTTATCATCTCAGAATATGTGCCATAGAGTCATGTAATCAGCTTTTCTAATTCATAGCACTCTGTTGTGAGGGCTTAATTTCTAGGTAGTGCATTATATTTCATAATGGTAGATTAAACAGCCAAGCTTTTTGATCTTGGAATAAAGCTTACTCCTTTTCATTCATAAACCTTTGTTAACTGAACACACACACCTTCACAGAGATTTCTATTTAGAATCTGCATAGAGTGTATTCCACTTCAAATACCTAAGGTACATTTATGTTTTTTTGATTTCTGCTCTCTTCACTCAGCAGGCAGTAAAATTCCAATTACCAAAAGTATAAAAATAAATTTTATCTAAATGCTACATGATCTTCACGTAATACATATAATTAAGTATGTTTTAAATATTTATGGTGTTAAGAAAAGCATCTAGGCCTGTAATACTTTTAAAGAAGAAGTATCAACTGTTATTGATGCTCTAATTTTAAATTCAATATAAATATGTAGTCAAATATTTACACATAATTGAAGAGGGATTGCTTCAATCTAGTAGTAAAAAGCATTCAAGAAGATGCTATGTTTTTCCTAAAGAAGATTAGAAACATGCATACAGAAATATTTTGAAATACTAACTTAATTTTTAATTATATTCACATTGCAGTGCACCTGAGTCTCTTTTATCACCTCTCACTTGAGAGCATCATACTTATTTCACTAGCATCAAAACAAAACACAGAAAAGCTATCATGGAAACTCAAACCCACAAATGGGTGACTAGCAAGTGTCCTTCAGTATATTTTATATGCGTGTTCCAATTTATTATTATTTGAGTCTGACACAAGCACTATGGTTTATTATTACTACTTTCTGTAAAACACAAAGAGTTATCATATTTATTAACATGTTATCTTATATGTTCTAATGTGTTCATATCCACATATGCACAGAGACGCTTAAGCAACAAACATCCTCAGGTTTTCTAGAAAACCAACTGGACTGTAAGATCATATTTCAGAAAAATATACATTTTAAGTATTCTGGTGCTGGGAGGATGAGATTCTACATTTTCCCACTCTCAGTTTCAAAACCATACAAAATAATAATGTAAAAACTCTTTGCAGAGGAAAATTATAAATTAAAGCATGTCAAAGCATGAAAAATGTTAGCTAGAATTGAATTAGGCTCAAAAGTTGCAATTCTTTTTCTAGTACTTCAGTATGCACGTTTGGAGTTGAAATCAATTGCAATTTTTTAGACTTAGTGTTTTGGCAAATTCTTATAAGGAAATTTTCTTCTGTCACATTCATTTAATCAACCTTTTAAAAGAAAATGTCTCGGTACATTTTTACTGTTGGTCACATCAAAAAGAAAAAAAAACAACCTACATTGGCTTCCTGGACTTTATATTGTGCAACAAGAAATGCAGCAATCAAGTCAAATGTAAAGAGGATTACTGAAGTCACAAATATAATATGCAAAATCTCATAATCTTTAATGGCTATCATAAAGCCTTGTACATACTCACCTTCTGTCTCACTACATATGCTTTGAAATAGTTAAGTCTATCATGGTGTCCTAACTGTAAAACAGTGACATAAAAGTAATCCACTATTACACTAGTCTCAAATAAGTCAATTTATAACTGCCATTACTTGCAGTAATTGTCCTGGCCTTGCTTACTTTATGAGTCTATAAAGCACATCAACTCCAGCTTTCAATGAAAATAAAAATTTTAGGTGCTATAAATCAACTTTTGTTGTCTGGAATGAGGTGGAGGAAGCCTGGAAAAGCAAATTTTTGAGAAAAGCCTCTTCCGAGGAATATAGAACAGATTGGTCAGCAGGCTCCTTCACTTCCTCTCTAATAACATATCCCCCCTGCTAAATAGACTTGCTTTTTCTCCCAGCCATTAATACTCCAGAATAAAGTCGCAGGAATAGATGTCAAGATCTTGGGACTCTTTCCAACGAAGATGAGGAAGACATGGAGGAAAACTATGATTGTCTTCAAGGTAGAAATCAGCATAACAAGTTCTACATTGATTGGTACCAGTAATCAAGGAAGAAACTTACCATAGAGTATTAAAATTAAAATAAATCCTCGACTGAGAAAAAACAGACAGAAACAATCTAGTAGTGTGTGGGGATGCCTTCCTTGAAACTCTCATTCTAGCTAGCTCTCCAGCAAAAGAATGCTAAATGTGACAGGGACAATGTATCTGTGCATGTTACATGGAAAAACAAACAAAAACAAAAAAAAAACAAAAAAACAAAACAAAAACAAACAAAAAAAAAAAAACAACACAAACAAACAAAATCTAATTGCTATTACATGCTATTGTCCCTCATTGATTTCAGGATGAAAGAGATCAGTTCATGAAGGGAAAGACAAAACTGGAAACCTGAACATGCATTTGAGTCAATCACCTTGGCCCATGACAAAAGAAAAAGAACTTCTGGAGTCCTAGCTCCAAAAAAGATGTCATTACTACTGATTGAAAGATACTTACTGGGAAGCTGAAGGTACTGTCTTGTGAAGACAGCACAGCACCACAAGATTTTAAGTGAGAACATGGAGTGCTAGCAGATCCAGAAGACCAAAGAAACAGAGACAAATCCAACAGTGTCAGTTTCAACAGTAAAATTGAAATCTATGGAAAACCTTTTCATTCACCACACCAGCGTCAGACTGCATAGTGAATCACACCACAGATTCATAAATTTTAATTGTTCTTGAACATCAAATACTCACAGATAGTACAGGTTTTGAGAATGACATCTCATAACCTGAATAAAGAAAAAAGAATTCATATTACCTACACTCAATTTTGAAAAAGATGTTCTTCTGCTAAGTGAAAAAAGTACTCTTGCTTTTCTCACAAGATACAGGTTCAATAAGAACATAACAGATTCAACAAGAACACTCAAAGTCAGAACCAGACCGTGACAAACTGATGATTTTTTTTTTTAATTGAAATGCTAATAAGGTATTAAGCAGGAATCAGGAATAGTACTCCATTTACAGTCTTATTTCCCTCACAGTTTAACTGAGCCCAGAACATGTCATCTAATCCAAGGGCAATTGACATAATGCCCCCTGAGGAGAATTTTCTTGGCCAGTAAGAGACTTATCTAGTCTCCACTAGCTCCAAGCAAAGAGAAAGTTTTGAATATTTGAAATAATTGGTAGAAGCAAATAAAGCAAACAGTTATTGTCAAGTACAAGTACTGAGCAGTGAAAAACGTACATGAACTCAGCCAAAAATGGTGCCAAGATTCTTATGCAGTAAATTTTTGCAAGTCTTTCTACTTATTTTTCTATATATAGTTTTTGGTTAAATTATGCCTTTCAAACAAGAGTTCTGCAAATACACCGCTTCACATAATAATATTTTAAAACCAAAGGAATTTTTAACCCAATCACTGAGCAGGTCTTTAAAAACAATTGATAAGTGAAAAGACATAAAAACACATACCAGATAATAAAATCATTTTTGGTTTCAAATATGTTTTCAATATGGTTCCAACATATCATGTAGATCCTGACCAATACTCTCCCAAATAAGTTAAGATTCTATTTTCATAGTGCCAAATGAGGTACAAAGTTGTTTTTCTTTTTATCTCCCCAAAATTAAATGATGAAGTGGAACATGAAGTCAAAGGACATTTAATGTGTTTAAAGCTTTGATTTCTGTTAGACACTTTAAAAATCTCTAATAAAAGCCCAATTTTAAACATGAAGTCTAGGACACAAGAGGAGGAAGCAAGAATCAAATCTAATCTGTTCAAGACGTTTATTTATTCTGAAGTGTTGGATAACTCTTAAAAAGACAGCAATTAAATAATCAACAAATGTCAGATGTATATAATGACAAAGCAAAACCTTGTTCTAGTATATATTATTCATAGCAGAGAGTTCCCTTCAAATATCTGTCTTTAGTTATGAAAAAAAGGAAACAACTAAGTTTAAGGTGAATTTCTTTACTCTTAAGAGAACAGTAAGGACAATTTAGGTTAACTACCCATGTTGAAGACCCTGCATCTCATTTGAAGAGATGAAAAGATTAACAAAAGCAGCATGTAACATATTCTGTTAGGAATACCTTAGGACTGTGTTGTGAGGAAGGGGTTAATTTAGCCCGTGGAAAGTAACCTTAAAGGTGAACAAATATGCTCTATTTTGGAGCAACTGTGAACAAATTCCAAAAAAATTACATCTTTCTGATTACCATCTTATTAGCTAAGCATTGTGAAGTGCAAAAACAGTTTAGAAATGGAAATGTGTCCTATTCTTTATTACACTAGACTCTACTCTACTACTTTCTCTACACTCACATTTAAGCCTCCCATCCCCAAAACACATAGGATACATTTTAATTTAAAGTTTGCACAGAATCTGTTTTGCTGTTCAAGCGAAAAGCAGGATCCATTCCCATTCCCTCTCACCAAGTGTATCATTTCAATGTCTTTTCTAGGCCAGAAAATTTACAAAATCTCTGAAAATGTGACCATAATTATTGACCTGTCTGAATTTTTCTCTTGTTACAGCTCATCTAATTTACTTTCAGAAGAATGGTTGTGCATTTTCGTTTTGGCACAAAATTACACAATAGTAAAGTTTTTGAAGCATCATATACTCCATTTCCCTTCTTATGAAGATGCCAAAATAATATGTATAATTAGTTAGCTGCAAAGCAAAGTTTAATTTATGGAAAGTGAACTGTTAATGTGATTTCATAGTGTAAACATTATACAGTATTTAGATGCACTCACAAAGTTAATCAACACTGTCAAGCTTCTTATTTCTTAATATAGCAGCTTTCTAAAATGACTGCAAGACTGAGTAGCAATCAAGGCTTTGTTTCTTGTTTTGGTCTTTTTTATTTTTTTTAAAATTTATTTACACCTTCCCCCTACCATTCTTCATGAGAGAGTGAGGAAAAAACTTTTTTAGAAAGATATTATTTCACACTGGGTTGCTTCAGTAGACTATTCAGTAGAATTACTAGTTTTCAATGTATATAACTTGTAGGACTGGTAGAAATCTAGCTAAAAAACATTAATGTCTTTGCTATTTTCTGTTAACTGATAAAGACTTAGTTTCTTAAAATAAAAAAATAAGGAAGATTTGACAGTTCTTCAAAATTTAGAAGACAACAGTTACGTTTATTGTCCAAACTTTTGACATTACTGATAGGCTTGAGTAACTATGCTAGTCCAAAAGAGTAAAAGCAAGATAAGACTTACTCTGCAAAATGGACTTAAATGCATACATTTTAAGAAAAGACAATGCTGTGCTTTTAAATGTAAATGGTATTTATGTATGCTTTCATTTTATTATTGTCATTTTCGAACTGAACAGAATATCCTGGAGACACAGAAAATTATTTTTCCTTGCTTATTCTTATGTTCTAATTTAAGAAAAATACACCAATGCCATTAAGCTTGTTTCAACTAGATGACTAAAGGTATTGACATGAGAACTGAGCAGCATTCTGATTTTTGTATTCTTTCACAAAGAATCTGCCTCCCTGTTTTTCAATATTACTCACCTTGAACATAAGACATACTTCAAATGTGACTTGCAGACAAACATTCTTCTCAAAGACTAGAAGCACATTTTAGAAATTTTGCTGTAATTCTTTTTTTAACTTTCATAGCTGAAAAAACCAAAGTGCACTCTAGCATATTGAACTTACATTATATATTATATTTACACAGTTCATCATTTTTACAACCATTTTTCATTTTTCAAAAATGTCAAATTTTAGCAAGAATGCTGGTGTCATTTCAGACTAGATATAAGGAAGAAATCTTTTATGTTGAGGGTGGTGAGGTACTGGAAAATGTTGCCCAGGGAGCTGGTGGAGGTCCCATCCCTGGAAACATTTAAGATCCAGTTGGACAGGGCTCTGAGTAACCCGATCCAGTTGAAGATATCCCCGCTCCTTGCAGGGGGTTAGACTGGATGATCGTTGTGTGTATCTTCCAAAGCAAAATATTCTATGATTCTGTGATTTCTTCTAAGAAATGCTTGTATAGAGATCTCATGCATGTGTAGACTTCCCACTCATTCAAAATTATTTCTGTAGTCATGAAGATAAAATAATCAATATTCTCAATACACAGCTGCATTATTTTTGACTTGAAGATGAACAAGGCAAGTCATGTCTATCCTATAATCTTCAATCTATTATACATTATTGTTTGCTGAAATATGTTCCTACTTTCACTGGGAATATAATGCAACAGTATGAATATCAGTTCAGATCATTTGGAAGCAGAAATGTAATTTTGTGTACATTTGCAATGCGTGAAACTTATGAGAGGGGTATGTCTGTGTCTCATTTCTTGGAGAGCATGTTTAACAGATATGTATTCACCCTTACAGTTGTTTATTGGACCTGATTAATTTCAGAATTTCCTCACTTGACACATGCTACACCACTCCTTGACACATAGTTGAAATTTAAAATAAAAAAAAAATCCACTGTAGGTAAAGCTTTCATATGGAAAATAAGAAATTTCACTCGAAGATTTCCCCAGATAGGAGGAGAGAGGAGACTGGAATAATCCATTTCCTTCCAATTCTGCCTGACTTCACGTACCCCATTGTACCAGGCAGAATCATTCCCATCCTCATCTTGTGTAAAAGGAAAGTAACAGAACTCTCAAGAATCATGAGATTCAGTGGCATGTTTCCAAGCCCAAGCCTCATGTGCCTCTTTCTCCTGTTTAATTTAATTTTTTGCCATGCTACTGGCTAGTTGTCATTTTTACCTTTTCAGATCTTTCTCCTCTTCAGCTGATTCTTCTTTCTTTTGTCTTCTTATTTTCATTTGTCCTTGATCTTCTCAACATTTTCTTCCCTCACTCTCCCTTCTCCTCTGGAGCACCAGATGTGTCTGGCCTTGTCCCTGAGCACTGCAACAAGCTCTTGAACAGGTCAGACTGTGCTCAGCTGGAGGCCTCTGTTTTGCTGCTGGGTAAATTATGTTGGAGACAACACCAGCAAGTAATTATCCACATCTTGCTCAAGGCTTGCAAGGCTTGAGAGTGTCTTCACATGTAAGGAAATGAAATCTAGCACTGGGCCAAACACCAAAGCAAGGTTTTTCAGACATCTCCAGGCTTTTGCTTATTCCTTAATAACCCCCTTCATCTTGACTATCTACCCCACCACCACCATCAGAGAAAAACCCTGTTTGCAACCACCTTGGTGAAGTGTCTTTGTCCTGGACAAGTCTCTGGCCCCCTACTACAAGACTGTACTGCAAAGCCCACTCTCCTGCAACACATAATTGGAAATTCATGAGTGGATGCTGCAGAGCACATGCCTGCATTTGACAGATCTTAAACAAGGCCCTCTACACACACATTTTTGCACTTTATTCTCTGGGTCAGCCCCAGAAGGCAGTTCTTTGCCACAGATAAAGTGTGGGACAAGCAATACTGGGAAATCTTCCTCTTCTCCACCTGGAAGCCCTCATCTAGGTCTGCTAGAAGAAGTTTTTTTCACATTAAGAATCGTAAGAATATTTCTAAGTCAGCATCTGGTACATGCCAGGGGTTCATATGCCACTTCCTGAAAAAAAAATATGATCCACTGTATGGGGTATCGTGGTACTGTGATTCATAGAATAGAAGCAGAGAGAGCCAAAAGTAACCAGCACAACTTCCGAAAACTGACAGAAGTGGTAATTGATGGCAGAAAGGAATGCTTTAGTATCACTCTTCCGCCTCAAGCTCTGGTATGATGACCTCATCTTTGTAAGACAGGCAGAAAAAAAACCCACAGCGTTTACCCACATCATGCAGCAGCTCATGAGATCCCTTTCAAACCTCTGATATATGGACAGCTTGCAGAAAGCACTGTGAAATAAAACCAACCCACTGTAATACTCAGTGGGACATGAGCAGTTAGGCTATAATTGTTCCCTGCCCAGTGATTCACCTCATAAAGAAAAAGAAATGTATACGGTAGGTATATCCAAGAACATTATAGTTGCCACCAAAGTAGTGAACAGCCTTGAAAAACATCTGCATTTAAATCCTGGAAGAGTTATTAATTTGTCAGCAGGCAGCGCATGTGACAGAGTGAGGTATGTCTGCGCTGAGTTACAATTTCTATTTGCATTCTGCTGAATACCAGTCTGACCTTGTCTAAAGAATCTGCTCTACTGCATTGCGGTCACCGTGCCTGGAAATTCATTGAAGGGGTATTACTAAGAGGCTTCTGGGACTGGCAGCTTCACTACTGGCCTACCTCCAAGAAACATTTTTTTTTATTATCTGGTGGAGTCAGTAGGGGAAAAAGAGAAATTACAATTAGTTGAGCTGCTGTTTCTTAGACTCAGCATGAAACATCAAGAGGGCATCATAGCTAAAGCACAGCTCATTTGCAATGGGCAACCATTGCAACAAGTGAAAAATACGTGAAGGAAAGAAGACAGGGGAGCCAGCTCAAAGCCCCAGTCAGCAAAGTGAGTCATGCTAGAGGACAAAGTCCCCCAAGATTATAATAGTTTTCAAGCACACACATGAACATTTAAGTTCAGACAGAACTCTCAATGAGTAGGAGACTTATTTTTAAGATGTAAATTACACCAAGTCTGTCACACATTCCCAAAATAGATTACACTAGAAATTCAAACTACCAACATCCTGAGTGAAACAGCTTTACAGAATGCAAAGACAGATTAGTTTGAGATTGGTTTCAACATCCAGAGGCAGATATCAGCCCAAAAAAGCACAAAATTTGGGTGTGTGCTAGGGGGTCCCAAAGCTATCAACAGTGACTGAGCTTTACTGAAAGGGAGAAAAAAGTTGACAGGCTGTACAAATAGAAAAGCGGAAGGTGGAAAATATGTATGACAGCAAGAGCCTGAAGCATCCAGCTATGCCCTTTCTGATGTACCAAGGGAGGAAATGGAAAAACTGTGGGGATATGATAGGGTTGACAGCCTAAGGTGTTGAAACAGTGGATTGGATGGAGTCGTAGGGCTGGCTCTCTCAGTAGGTGGGACTGCGCTATAAAATTTAAATGAGTAGTGGTATGAATGCAGGTCTGCGAGGCCTCGTCACAGAGAATCAGGAACTCAGAGGCATGAACATGCATCTCTTAGGAACCACTGCATTTCATCATATTGCACAATCTCTGAGATTCTAAAATTTTTTTGACCAGCTTTGGTCTTCATGCCTAACTTCAGTTCGCCCTAATCAACCCTCTCTTCCATAATTCCCCAGTTACTGCACTCTGTGATATCTGATTAGAGGCTCGCTTAGGTCAGTAGTTCTGCGTCTCACTAATACATTTTTGTTATTTAAGCCTATGGGATTTATTTAACCCTCCTTTATAGCACTGACTCTGCAAACGTCCAAAATATAATCTGGCTGACAACTCAACCCCTTCACTGCGTGGATAATGTTCATGCACAAGGTTTTGGACCAATAGGTGAATAACAGTCAAATCTTCCCTGCTTGCAGGATAAGGTTCATGGAAACTATCCATGACCAAAAGAAAAAAAAATTTTATAAAATTATAAGTTTTTTTTTTAACTTCATATACAGAACAGAATAAAGACAAAAGGAAAGTCACATTAATATTTAAGTTAAGCGGTCAAAGAAACTATAAATTACTAATAATAACTTCATAAAATGTAGCAATCTCTCATGTATTTCCTCAACCAAGATTCTGAACAAGTTCTAAAGAAAGGCTGAAGTACTGTAGTGAGAAATATCACACAAATATGCATCCCCTTTTTTTGTCATAATGCACACTATTCTAATGATTCCTGCATTACATCGTACGATACCACTGTAGATACCCAGTCCAAAACAAAATGTAAAAGTAGATGTCAAGGTGAGTCTATTCCACATTTATGCTAGAGTTGATCTGCTTCATCTAATACACGATTTTATTATATAATCAGATGAGAACACATGAAAAATGTGTTTTGAAAAATTATTGTTACTACCTTGCTGTAGTTTGAGTGCTTATAGCAGCAATGTAAAGCAAAATAAGTCTTCTTTTAAAAGCACTGGTTACACAGAGATATCACTATATTTTAGTTTAGGGATTAAAGACATTTTATTCTCCACTGCACTAGTTACCATTTGTACAAGCAGAGTGTAGCAGAGATGTTAGTCAGAAGTTTAAGGATTAATACAACGCTACCTCTGCATGCTGCTGGCATTTCAGTGGGTGTCTTCTCTTTTGAATAACAAGATTGCTTTTGCCATATTTCAAAGAGCTGCAAATTCCTATACCTAAATCACTCAATTTTTCATGTAACAACTTGGAGAAAGAATTTGTTAGAAAGTAGGCTTTACATCATGAGCCTAAGAGGTTGTATTCTAAGGCTTTTTCTGTCTCTGCTTTCTATACTCATAGGCATAAATAGGCACCTATGTTAATTTTTTTTCAACCCTTGTCTAAAAATTGCAATAAGGAAGTAATTTTGGGCACTGCACTCCTAACTCTTTACAACTCTGTAATTCAGTGAGTCCCAGAATCAGGAGCAGAGTTAGCTACAGTATCTGTCATCTTAGAAGACAAATGAATTGTGAGTCGATAATATTCTTTCCCATTTGTGTAATCAATTAATTCATATATTAATACAGTCTGTTCAAACACATTTTAAGTGCAAAAGTTTTGAAAAAACAAACAAAAAAAAAACAAACCCACCAACAAAATAACAACCAGAAAAAAAAATCACAAGATCCTGTCAGTGTCATTTGATTGATTTGACAGTAGTTCACTTCTCCTTGCGTGTTTGCATGATTCCAGGTATGTTAAATAATTTGTTTTTGCACCATCACGTGTGAAATCATTTCATACCTACATGTGCTAAATTTCAGTGTGGTTAAAAAAACCCCAAACACACCAAAACTAAAAATAACTTCAAAGGGAATCTGTTCACCCAAGGAAGGTGGGAAGATGCAGAGAAAATAAAAATACATGTATTTTGTACAGCATCTGAAATGCTTGCAACATTTTATATTTCTGCTGTATCACAGCTGTTCCTTTACAGGCTAATGTACAATTTTTCTGGAGGAGGATTGTCAAGGCTGACTGAATTAACCTTGAAGTATTGTTCCCTTTGGTTATAAATTTCTGCAAATCCAAAGCATGAAACTGTTTGAAAGAAAAGGAAAAAACCCAGAACTGTAAGCTGTGTTGGTAGCCAGGGAGACTGCTGTTTGATATTATCGTTGAACAAACCAGCCAGACAGAATGAGGATGGAGACAGACAGAATAGGGTGGAGAACTGGACGCAGAGAAACGTAATGAAGTTCAACAGGCAAGTGCCTGGGGAGGATTAACCCCAAGTATCAGCACAGGCTGGGGGCTCACCTGCTTGAGAGCAGCCCTGTGGAGAAGGACTTGGGGGTCTTGGTGGATGACAGGCTGGCCACGAGCCACCAGTGCCCTTGTGGCCAGGAGGGCCAATGATATCCTGGGTTGCACTGGGAAGAGTGTGGCCAGCAGCTAGAGGGGGGTGATCCTGCCCCTCTGCTCAGCCCTAGTGAGGCCACAGCTGGAATACTGTGTCCATTTCTGGGCCCTCCAGCACAAGACAGACAAGGAGTTATTGGAGAAGATCCAGCAGAGGCCCCAGAGATGAGTTGGGGTCTGGAGCACCTCTTATGAGGAGAAACTGATGAAGCTTGGCCTCTTGGGTCTGGAGAAGACTGAGAGAGGATCCCATTAATGCACACAAATATCTCAAAAGCTGGTGCCAAGATAATGTTTCCAGACTCCTTTTGGTGATGCCCAGCCAAAGGATAAGGAGCAATGGCCATAAATTAAAATACAAGAAGTTCCATCTCAGCATGAGGAAGAATTTCTTTACACCGAGGGTGGCAAAACACAGGAACAGGCTGCCCAGGAAGGCTGTGGAGTCTCCCTCTCTGCAGACATTCAAAACCCACATGGATACATTCCTGTGTAACACACTCTAGGTTACCTTGGGGTGTCACTGTTGTATCAAGGACGGAGAGGTGCGACACAGACTCCAAATAGATTTCAGAAGGAAAAAGCTTTTTTTATTAGACACACACGACTTTTCTTAGACAATTTTGTACAGATGCTACGTGACTGGTTAATTGATTGACACCCCCCAACACCATTGGGTTATTACAAATAGCACCTATTTGAAAACATCTTACGGACAAAAACACCAGGTGCAAAGCTGTTTACATTCCCTCTCTCACAGCCTTCTGCTCAAAGCAGGGGAAAGTTTGCTTTCTCACAGGCTCTGGCTGCACTGATGCTTGAGAATTCCTCTCTGACCAGCCTGTCAGTATCCATAATTCCCCCTTTTTGTTTTACAACCAAAAGAGAAGCGTTTGTAATCCCCTGGCAGGCCCTTTGCAGAAAGGAGAACAATCGCATTGGGATTTGGACAAGATGATCCCCAGAAGCCCCTTCCAATCACAGCAATTCTGTTACTCTATGAAATACATCCTCAAACTACACAGCTCCATCAGAGTCTTGACAGTTAGGTCACACATTTTGCATTAATAATCTCCAGGTTTAAAAGTCAATGCCGATTAATGCTACTCTTATGATTCACAGTCTTAAATGGGAAACAAACCAAGGTAAAAATGGAAGGGGTCTCCAAAACCAGAAGTCAGAAGAGTGCTTAAAAAAAAATCTCTACCCAAAAAGGACTTTGTAATCACCCAAGATAAGAGGACACCTTCCCAGGTTTTCTGTAACTTCATGAAAGGTACAGGAGCAGCCCTGGAGGGTATGACATCTCAGGAGTCATTTTGCACTTTTCAAGCTAAATACAAATGTATCTACTCAAATCCTCTTAAGCCTCATAAAGGTATTTAAGCTGCTCATTAGTAGGTTTACTGAGCAAGTTGCAGTAGAGCTAACCTCTGGAGGACTATGCTGATCTAATAGAGCTTTTAGCAGGTCCTTTGGTTGGGGCTTGGGGGAGTGATGGGGACTGTGGAGTTTGAACAAATGCTACTGTACAAAAGTTTTATGTCTATCAGAGACCAGAGGAAATCTGCTGTCTGCTAAGCCAGATAACTTCTGGCAAATCTGCTAACAAACTGCTCTTTTCTAATTTATTCCCCTACTACATAGTGCTACTCTTTACCAGCTATTTTTTCTGATCAAAAGAACAGGGCAAAATTACAAACCACAAGCTTAAGCTCAGAGTATTTACTCACTTTCTCTCTTCATATGACCATAGGATTTCCCAGTTTATGTATCAGAACAGCTGAATCGACCACTCTGGGGAGAATTCCATACTGAATTGCTGAGGTTTATTTTCATGTTTCTTATTCCCTCCATACCAAGAGTTACCACCTATTAACAAAAGTTTTAGTCCACAGCATAGTGCAGTCCACCATATTGCTACTTTTAAGCATGCCAGAAGTGAAGCTGGCATTAAATAACTAAAGCCAGGTTTTACATGCAGATGTAAAAACCTGAAAATTGGTGTTTGGCTAAGGACTGTAGTAACTATTGTCCTTCAGAGACAGTTAATTTTGTTTTTGATCAGCTCCCTGTGCATAAACTCCTATTCCAAATGTGTTAATTACACTTCAAAAATGGATTAATTTAATTCTTAACTTTAAAAAAGGATTTAACAAAGAAAAGACCCTGCAACAAGGTAGACAATAATCTTGAAAAATTAAGAGGGGGAAAAAGGGAACAGAATTGAGCGGGATCCAAAAGCAAGTTAAAAATAGATCAGACAGGTTTATCCACAGAAATGGCAAGAGACAGGTGGAAAAAAATAAGTGTAACGTGAATGAGAAATATTATTGTTTCAGCAAAGAGGATAACCTCCATGATTTCCTAGAAAAGTGACTTGATTTGGACAAAGGATTAAGTGCAAAAAAGAGAAACAAGTCACAAGATAGTGACATGAGGATGACAGTGACAGAACTTGTTTCTTACCAAAAGCCCTATATTTCCTCAGCTGTGGGGGCTTCTGCAGTCATCCTGACAGAGAAGTATGTTTGAGGAATAAAGAAACTTTTTACAGTAAACAGGGCAGTCAAGATTTGGCTATTCTGACTCTTGCCATCAAGACTTTAATTAGGTTTTCCACAGATGACTGGCAGCTGATCTGGGTGCTTGTTAGAGAGCTGTAGCCAGCAGAAGGGCATTTGGGATGTACTTTCAGTGTGAAGTGTCACAGAACACTAAATACTTTCTCAAATCAGGTTCCGGATTCTTCTGTAGAGTATTCCAAGAAACTGCAATAATTTTAACTTAATATCCTAGTAAATTGGGAAGGGTAAAAATTAGATGTCACCTCACAAAGTGAGGTGCTTCAAATATAGGTTTGTTGATATTTCTGAAGCATTGGTTACTATTACAATTAGTGCCACAAAAAAACAACTAAAATTTCAGTCTTTAAAGCAAAATTTATATTACACTGCAAACAAATTTAAAAATGGGCATGAAAACCCTCCATATAAATTATTCAATATACTGTAACTGTCCTCAAAGACAAGGAAGAGTAACAAACAGTAAGGATTTACACTTCAATGATTTTTTTTCAGCACAGTTAGACTTCAGGGATGGATTCCAGATGCACAAATTATCAATTAAAAGAGGTTTCTAATCTCACTCTGATTTATACTAACTTGTTCAAAAGGTGCATTCAGATATATCATTCCCTCTAATTTCATCCAAGAAAAGAAAAATCATTTTTCATTCCTACCATGCCCTTGACTAATATATAATTTCTTCTTCTTTGCTTTTCTTCACTAGAAATTGCATTTACTTCCCCTTCACTTTTCAAGAGTATTGTATATTAAGAGTACAATTATCCCAAATGCTCATATGCTTAGTTATTTGGAAAAAAACAAACAAAAAAACAAAAACTGAAATTATTTGTCATTTAAAAGACCGAAACAGCTACAAAACGTAAAGAAAATCCAGTTGTCATTCTCGTTCCAAGCACACAAATGAACAATAGTTTGTAGCTGTGGGACAACCCATTAAAGTCACTCAGATAATATTTTTTTTGACCCAGTAATGATCATTACAATATCATTTCCTAGAGACAACAAGAATTAAGGCACGCCATCAGCAGAGTTCACTTCTAGTGCATGGCATGGCCGCTAGTAATTAATGAATAATGCCATAACTCCTAGGTATCACTCAGCCACCACAATTCTTCTCCACAGTAAATCTCTGTTTTAGCCACTAGATTATATAATAACCTTAGGAAAAAAAGAACTGAAAAAGCAGCAGTTCAGTGAAAAATATCTGTGTTACTAAGGAAACATGCTGACACTTTTCACCAATATTAATTGTTGGAGTTCTGCATGTACAGTTCAGTCATACATTGGTTATGTCCATAACAATTTTATCTCACAAAACACAGGAACAGGCTGCCCAGGAGGGTACACTAAAATTCACTCTAAACCAGTAACTTCTTTCCCTGTGCCCTGGTTTCAGCTGGGATAGAGTTAATTTTCTTCCTAGTAGCTGGTACAGTGCAGCAGTTTGGATTTGATATGAGAACAATGTTGATAACACACAGATGTTTCAGTTGTGGCTGAGCAGTGTTTACCTAAGTCAAGGACTTTCAGTTTCCCATGCTCTGCCAGTGAACAGCTGCACAAGATACCAGGAGGGAGCATGGGCAGGACAGATGATCCAAACTGGCCAAAGAGATATTCCACACCAGAGAACATTCCCAGTGTATAAACTGGGGTGTTGGCCTCTTAAGAGGGATCCATCACTACTTGAGGACAGGCTGGGTATTGGTCAGTTGGTGGTGAAAAATAGTTTTGTGCATCATTTGTCTGTTTTGGGGTTTTATTACTCCCTCTTTTTGTTTTCTTCCTTTGCATTGCAATTACATTATCACAGTTGTTGTTGTTGTTATTAGTAGTTTTTCCTTTATTGTAATTATTAAACTGTTTTTTTCTTAGCCCATGGGTGTTACCTGGTTCTGATTTGATTCTAATCCACATACCCCAGGGGACAAGGGAGTGAGAAAATATCTGCGTGGTACTCAGTTGCTGGCTAAGGTTTAACCATGACATCCTGGCTGTTAATCTGAACCTTAAAAGCAGAAAGTAATATCTTTCTCACTTAAGAGGAGAATTACTTTCATCATTAGCTAGTGATTAGATGGCTTAAACATTTGGCAGATATTGCACAGACACTTAAAATTGGTTTAGTGCATTTCTAAATGCATGAAATGAAAATGCAAGAAATTTAGTGCTTGAAGCAGAAATATTATCAGGGCAGAGATAAGTAACTGGCCATGGAAAAGTTTAAAGAGTATTGTGAAAGGACAATCCATATATTAAACTTCCCTTTTGAAAAAAACTGCTCAGGAAACCACGAGCATCTTAGAGGACACACGTACATAATAAACTTTGATTTAAAAAAAATTTCTCCTCTAAAACTTATGCATTTAAACCATGTAGGAGTTCTTAAAAACATCTCTTCCTTAACTGTAACCTGAATGTGCCACGTTGAAACCACTGGCTGAGACCCATGTTACATGGAGGATCCACAAAACTGTTCAAGAAGAGACATAAAAACATTCATAAATTGTTAGGACTGCCAAAATGCTGTGTTGCCTTCATACTAGCTAGTCTAGCCTGGTGCTCACTGGTGACCACCACAGACATATAGCCACACAAAATGCATATGCTGTCATCTCTCCCTTCTAGCTGCACAGACCCACGGGCTCTGCAACCTACGGAGAACTCACACCAGCACATAGGAAAAAGTGTCAGAGAAGGAGCAGTAGAGAGAAACATCTGTGCACTGAATGTGACCCCCCTCGCTGCCCCACTGAAGAGGCAGAGCATGACCTGTGGCAAAAACAAAGAATTTTTATCCTTAAAATCTCTCTACTAATATTTCAGATTAAATTCATGGAACTTGCTAGCTATAAACTATACAACTTTTGTCATAAAACCCTGCGTCAGCACTACAGGAACAAAGCCCACCTTTCAGACCTTGGGTGTCAAATGGATATCACTGAGGTGCCCGCTTGACTGTAAAGGAAGTTGTTAAAAGAAATTCTTACTTTAAAATAGTTTATTAAATTGATAATTTCCCTTTTCTAATTATAAACTGACTATTCATTAACCCTTTGATATTACACAGCAACAAAGAATTAAATAAGCAAATTAAAACACTGGGTTGTACAAAAATGTCCTACTGTTCTTCACTGCCACTGAGTATTTACCCACAAGATTTTTTCCACCAAAGGCCTAAAACACAGTTGCAACCTCATGCATCTTAAGTAGAGCAGATAATGTTTCTTGTACATTGCATTATAAAGACAAATTTACAGATTAGATGCATTTTTATTTTTTCTGAATTTGCACAATCAGTGTTTTTAAGCCTGTAGAAAATACTTTTTTTTACATACACTAGGACTGGACTGTGCATTTATTGAACTTTGAAATATTAAAACTTACAAGATAGCAATCTATTATTTTTTCATATTACTCTATTCAATAGCAACCCAAAGTTAGACTCATCATTCAGAAAAGCCTCCTCCTATTTTCAGACAATCACAAAATGCTGTTATTAAGTAGATGTGAAGAACCATAAAGCTCTTGATTCAGCGAGTCTTGACTTCTTTTTGACCAGGGAAATTAGTTTCTTTTTTCCTTTCACTGCTATTTCTGTATATTGAAGAGAATTTTAATAAAACCCTGTTGTTCTGTTGGAAGTTAAAGAGCTCTGTGTTGATGTACACAGTGCCTGGACATCTTGCAACTGAATGCCTAGAATTTGATCTTATGCAATGTAAAAGTAAAATGACTTTTTACAATGTAAAACCAAGCGAGACAATTAGCAGATAATAAAGGTTTTCTACACTTTTTGTATCAGCATGCCCAGTCAGTAATGATCACTAATAAATCCCTTTCACTGTCAAGGCTTGTAAAAACTCTTCTTCATCACTTCTTTTTTTCACAAAACAATTACCTATTTCCCCCTACACACGCACAGTTTGAAATGTAGTTGAGGACACCATCCCTAGGAATCTCATTTAAAAAGTGCTTAAAAAATCATCTGAGATCAAATACTGTCAGGAATACAATTGAGGTAGCAGCAATTCAGCTTTCTTCCTTGCTGGAGAAAGCCATTTCAGAGCCAGAAAAATAATTTTCCCATATAGTTTCCTTTTCAAAGTGAGGTTAATATACCAGGGGAAAAAAAAATTTAAAAGAAGAAAAGAGAATGACTTTTTCAAAGAATGGTTCCAATAAAGAATGACCTCAAATTAAAAAAAAAAAAGGCCCTGAAGTTTTAAAACCAAACTAGTTTCAGCCACTGTAATGTCTTTAATCTTCTTCTATGAAATAACATTAACTTATAATACTGGATGCTCAAGAGAAAGATAATACATTCACCTGAAATGCACTTCAGCACTCAGAGGCATCGCCCATAAATGTATCAATTATAAGAAGATATTACTATAAGCATTTGTCACAATTTCTCATAATTTTTAATTTGAAACTCCTGTTAGCCATTCAAATTCATTGCATCAATTCTTCCCTTAACTTCTATTAAAATACATCACGCATCAGACACAAAGTCAGCTATCATTATAGAATTATATAAAACACAAATAGTTACAGTAATAAAAAGGAAAAGGCTTATGAGCTGTTACATTTAGGAAATAGGGAAGCAATATTATTTTTTTCAGTCAGTGGTAGCATAACAACAAACAAAACCCAGATAAAACTGACCAGAGACACAGATGTATGACCAGAAACAAAACTATTTATGCATGGAAATGTGAACATGTTTCCTTCAGTCTTAGCAGAATCTGCATCTCTAGGTTGCAAGAGCACTGAGGAAAACACCTTCAACTCTGATCTTCAGATGATTGGGTAAAGAATGAGGGCATTCAGGAAGCAACAGTGTCAAAGGCATCCAGTAGCTCCCTCTCTCTCAGACATTTCCAGAACCAAATTGCTAACTGAAGCGTTATTAGTGGACACAGTATTACAATGCAATCTTAATGTTACCATGATAATAATTCTTAGAAAAGGACAGTAGCTTCTCCTCTAGGAAGCCTCAGGCTACTTTTTCACCCCCCTAAATCCTGCACTGTTAGAATGAAATCAGATGTGGAAAATTATCAGTGTCGTATTTCCTAAGAATATTGGCTTCATCATAAGAGGGATCAGCACCTGAATGTTCTTTGTCTAAAATTTTATTCGTTTGCAACTATAGTTTTGGAGAGAAAAATGGAAAGGTCAAAATGGCTATAACTAAGGAAGTTATTATTTCCAGTCAGCTCCTCGTAACAGACTGGGTGACCTTTCCTAACAAATGTGCTGTTAGGTTTATCTCATTGTAGGTCATTGATTTAATAATTTATAAGTAGGTACTTGGTCATTTACTGTGCCACGGGTGAAGAAAAAGTGTGCTGCAAACAGTGAAACTAAAACCAGCAGCAATATCCAGCATCTTCAGTATGACAGGAATGCCCTAACCACGTGTTTGCTCTTTGATCTCTGTCGTATGATCACTGATCTCCTCTTTGGTGATAAAGACTGATTTATCTGTGAAAATTTCCCTCCCACATGCACAAAAACAAAAGTCTACTTCTCAGGTACAATAAAGCATTTAAGGAAGCATTTGGGAACAACTTAGAGATGCCAGCTGGTGAATTTGAGCTATATAGTTAACTACTTTCTTACATAGACTGCAGATGAAGTTCAGTGCAGACTCTCATAACATATTGGTCACATCTCAAATATGCTATTATTAAGACAGGTGTCAGTTGCTTGCAGTTTTGTCAAAATTGCACATCCTGATGAACTTTAAAAACACACACTCCAAAATTTCTGTCTTTATCAGATAGATTTTAGCAGGTTACCTGGACCTCTCAACAATGCACTGCTGAAGCAAAAATAACAAAAACAAAGCTTCCATAAGAAACAGAAAGTGCTAAACCTCTGTGAAAAGTTCAGGGGAGTTAGCAAGAATGAACACAGAAGGAATATCCATGAATCTAAAGGTGATGGGGATGAGGGAAAATGGGGCTTCTATTGTGAGTTAAGCGGACTGTAAATTAGTGGGACAAGAAAATAGATAAGAGGGGACATACAACTTACTAGGTCCTCCTGAGTCACAGCCTCCTCTGCAATCTCAGCACTTTACTTGTGCCAACAATTTTTAGTGAAACCTACCAGTTGTTCCACTCTGTGGGAACTTTGATACTACTTAACATTTATTAAAACATTTCTGCAGATATTCTAGCTGTATTTGAGGGAAAAAAAATAAAAGAGAGAGAGAGAGAAGAAAAAACAATTCTTGATTCTTCTAGTTTTTCACCCAATATAAGATACTGATGACATCATCAGACTTGAGAGTTTGTGTGGTTCCCAGAAAAAGATCCGGGGTATTTGTCAAAAAATATGTTCTGTCACTGTACATTGTGAAGCAGTGATAAAAATTCACTATGGTTTTTTAAATAACACTGACATTCCTGCAAATCCTTGCAAAGTTCAAACAAAAAGACTTTTTTTTTTAATTAACATCATAAAATTATACATTTATAATTCCATTATTCAAGGTGACAAGATTAATAAAAGTCAAGGAGTTACTGCTATACCAGTGCCCTCACCCGGGCTGCTCAGTTTTTCTCTTTTTTGTGTTTTGTTCTTCTTCCAGCACTCTACTCTCAGAAGCTGCACTGTGCTGTTACCATGGAAAATAAAACTGTTTTCAGCACTTTATTTACCTACCCACTCTTTTTATTAGTTTAAGTCTAACTAAATGTGCCCTCAACCTCACGTATCCTTAAGAGTGTAGAATCTACTTTGTGAATGTGGCTGCTTTAGTTCATTTTGTTGACCATTTCTTTTCCATCAAAGGTAGGTGAAGATGAGAATTTGTTGTTGGAATTCAAATTTTTTATGTTGACTGACTGAAGACAAAGCTAGCATAAATCATTGCTTAAGCAAAAGAGTATGTATAGACCTTTTTCAGCTATAACAGCAGTGACTGAGAATCAAAACTTAAAGCTGGCAATTATACAGTTATACAACCTGAAGATGTTCATGATATCTCAAAATAGAGGGTACTCTTCAGTGCATATACATAACAGCCACTCTGCCAAATGTAGCCTTACTCTTCTTTCATTATGTAACAGTACATTCTGTATTTCAGAATGGAGTTTGTTTCTGCTTTTAGTAACCTTAGAAGGACTCTTTTGTGATTCATCATCATCTTGCTTAAATATTGCAATGATTACAAAATCACTATGAAAAGTATCCCACTGGAGATTAAGATATTCTATTGCAGTATTTTTAAGCTAAACTTTGAAATTTCCATACCAGGTAAAACTGCATTTCTGAAGTATAGCTGACAAGATTCATACTATCTCTGCATCTTGTTTACAGCATAAAAGTTGATTACCCTCAGAGATAAATAATATCTTTCATCTCTGTCTCTACAAAAATTTAAATGTCTGGCAAAGGCATTTTTTAAATTATTTCCTGTTGGAGACTGGCTTTTCAATCCTTGAAACTAAAGGCTGGGGATTTGACCAAAAATCAAAAAATGAATTTAAATTGCTAAGATTTTTGCAGTAGGAGATTTTCATTTGTTTTTTCAAGCTAATAAAAATAAATTATTAATAATAAACATTCGGCCATGCTGCAATTAGCACCTGCTAAAAAGATTTACAATGGCTTCGTAACTAATGCATATCCTAATGTTACACAGAGGGAATATGAGAAACTCCTTCATATGTATTTACCCTGAAGACCAAAATTTGTTTCATGCACTTCATGCCACAATATGTTATTCTTAGTATCTTATGCAAAAAATAGTAAGAACAGAAATTTCTAAATCTGCATCACTGAATACTACATACACTCTGATCATGCAAATAGGTGACTTCATTTCTTATTCATATTCATATCCTATATTCTGCCTTCAGTGATAATAAGGCCTAACGAAAAGCAAAAATAAATGCTCAAGACTGATGCTTCATGAAGCACATCAGTAAGGCAGGTTAAAAGCATAACAAACTTAATTGTGGTGTAATGGTGTAAGTCCTTAAGAATATGCATCATACTCGCTTACTTGAAGAAGGTTTCAGTTGCACTTGTTGTGAGCTGCTCGCAATTAACCCATGAAAAAATAGTGCAGTTAAGAGCATGACCAAAACAGGCACCAGGTTCAATACTCAAAATGTCTGAGAAACTTCACATATAAGACAGATGTGAGACTCTTCCCTTCTTCCCAAGATTTCTGGTAAGTGAAAGCTCTTTGTGAAAGTTCTGTGTCTCATCAGTCCAGACAAGTGTATCCTACAAAACTTTGGTGTGTTCTGCAAGTTGTATATATGTAGTCATGTGTATGAATTTAAACAGGCAGTGTTTGAGACACACAAACTGGACTACAGCTTGAAGCAAAGGAATGCCAGAGTATTACCGAATGTATCATTTTGGCTATCAATTGTGAAGATTAATTTGTATGCATCTCCCTTTTCTCTCTTCCTTTGTGCCCATTCCTCACTGTAAATGTCAGCAGAAGGTATCAAGCCTTTTGTTTCACTGAGGCAAAGATACCTCTCCTCGGACCACTGAGAAGGAAAACGAGTGCTGTGAGTCAGTTTACCTCTTTGACACAGGAGAAAAAAAGTTTTAGAAGTAGTTCACACAGCTCCAGGGCCTGTTTCAAGCTTTTCTAAATTTAGTCTAATACCAAGGTCAGCATTGTATTTTTCATTCCACAAATCCCATTCCCAGCCTGAATGAACACTGAAGGGTTTTATATGCTGCAATATCACCATGATTTATCCACCAGAGACTTCTTTCCTCACTTACCTGGACTCAACCTGGCAATATGATCAAGCACTGTCTTTACAAATTTGCATAAATATGCAAGGCCTTTCGTCTCTAGAGTTTGTGGTGAGTGTCCACGAAGGCACTGAGGCTCTTGACAGCCAAGGTCTGATGATTTAGTCAGGTTTGAAGTAACCACTCCCATCCCAGAGACTGAGGATGTACAGCAGAGCTCCAGGTGATGCTGTCTCGTCTGCTGCCATTCTGGCTTTGCTGATCAATTTGGGGTCTGTACTGTTAATCAGAGATTGCTTTAGCACTGCATCACAGAACTAGTATATTCTGAATGGCAAAGGTGTGTAGAAATTATACCTGTCGAAACTATAGCATGATCAGGGACAAATGTAATATTTATTGTGTTCATTTTTCACAGGAATTAGAGTCTGAAACTCCCAGATTTTGAATTTACCCCAAAGTGGCTAAAACTAGCTTGCTGTACTGTATAAGATTCATGAGCAGTTTTTCATTTGGAGTTAATAGAAGGTATGAAGAAAGGAGATAATATTAAGTTTATGCACAGGATATAAGAAGTTTCAAAAAGTGAGTAAGATTATATAACTAAGAACTAGAGAACTATAAAATTTTGGTTTGATAGTTTGGCTGTAATATTCCCTTTCCATTGACAAGGCAGACTGGGATATGAAATAAATGTTGAACCTCTTAGTGGAATGATAAGGTCCCAATGCTGCTGTTGAAAGGAAATACCAAAGCCACGTAAATAGTGATTTGAAGACTCTCAAGACTTGAGTCAAAATTCAAACATGGTCAGATATGATATTATGTTGAGTCCATTTTCCAGAAAGCAGCTTTTGTCAAGTATGACATAATGCAAATAAATCTACAAGCAAATAAAATAAAAAACCCCAAACATTATTTTGAAGAGCAGAGAGCTACTAATAGATTGATTTTGCGTTATTATCAAAAGACCCACTCTCCCTTTTATAATTATATTTCTAAAACTAAAAAGACATTGCTGTCATAGTCACAGAATGGGTCAGGTTGGAAGGGATCACAGTGAGTCATCTGGTCCAACCTCCCTGCTCAAGCAGGGTCATCTTAGAGCACTGCACAGGATTGCATCCAGACAGTTCTTTAATATCTCCAGTGAGGGAGACTCCACAACCTCTCTGGGCAATCTGTTCCCATGCTCAGGTACCTGCACAGCAAAGAAGTTCTTCCTCATATTCAAGTGGAACTTCCTGTGAATCAGTTCCTGCCCATTGTCTCTTTTCTTATTGTTTGACACTGCTGCATTCTCTTGACACCATCCCTTCAAATACTTACATGTCTCTCAGTCATCTTTTATTGAATTTGAACAGGCAAAACCTTTCCAGCTTGTCTTCTTAAAAGAGATCCTCCAGCTCCTTAACCATCTTTTTCACCCTCTACTGAATATTCAACTTGTGCATGGCTAAAACAGGAACTAGAAGGAGAGAGCAGAGGGACAAATGTGACAGTGTGAATTCAAAATTTCTTAGCCTTGAAAATGGATGATCAATAATGACGTAACAACACCAACTGATATCAAATTACTCTTCATCCATTAGAATCGTTTACTCACACTGATGACCATCAAGAAAATACAACATACATGGAGTTTCACCGGATGTTCATCAGGAGAGAAAAGTGATATTACAAAAAAATGAGTTGCAAATTTCCAGATGTCTTTTTTTTTCTTTCTTTATGTTGTTTATAGACTATTTTCTTATTTTCTATTCTGGACAACTGTACTGGTTTGGCACAGCCTGGTTTTAGGTAGCATGGGGGCCAGAAAGATGATTCCTGTGAGGAAGCTTCCCACCATGTCCGGCAGAGCCAATGGCTGATGGCTCGGAAGATGGACATGCTGCCAAAACTGAGCCAACCTGAGAGAGGTTGATAATGCCTCTGTGATGACATATTTAAGAAGAAAATCAAAACAAAGTCACAAGGTTTTGCATTTAGTCAGAGAAGAGGAGGAGGTGAGAACATGTGAGGGAAAACAACATGGCAACACCAAGGTCACTGGAGAAGGAGGGGCAGGAGATGCTCCAAGTGCTGGAGCTAAGGTTCCTCTGCAGGCC
>VZRF01000990.1:0-17957 GCA_013396875.1 Vireo altiloquus
TCCGTGTTTCCATCACCGACAGAGATTTACATACATTATAATACAACCTATCTACAGCAGTTTTATTTGTCTGGATTTCACTGAAACATACATGACTCATATGTCACTTCTGATATCAAACCTGGCAGTGGGGAAAAAAATGTTACAGTAAGACACAGAGCAGGGCAAGAGGTGAAGAAGATGGTACTTTTTTTAAATTAAGAATTTGGATGGCACAGTGTGGAACTGACTCCTGAGTGGATCTCAGAGAGAACACAGCAAAAAGCTGGAGAAAGCGATTTCTTTTTAACTTGTCTTGAATTCTAATAGTTAACTCCATTTCTAAAGGGGAATTCTGTAGTTTCCCAGGAGAAATCTTTGATGAAAGAATGTAAATATGAAAGATGTTTTGGTAAGGTGCTTTCCGTGATGAATGAAAGAGTTGTGTTTTGTTTGTTGTTAATTTTCTTGGACTGACTGTTCTGGAGACACATAGATGCAGTCAGAGAGGTGACTCCTCTAGCTGAACCTAGCTGGAGGGAGAAAGCTTGATCTTTCCTTCTTCTTGATAATATCTATATAAATAAAGCCTTCTGAAAAATCTATGAGCCAACAGAGTCTTGTTGTGGAAAGGGCCCAGGAAATACGGCCACATCATTTCTACAGCACAGAACTTCCTAACTGCTTCTTGCAAAATCAAAATATTTTTTTCTAATGAAAGAGCTCATTCCAATTCACAAATGAGATATTTCAAGTACTGTAATTTTAACATGACCTTTTCAAGAGATTTTGTTCTGATGATCTTAAACATTACTATTTTACAAGTGAAAAGTGAAATATTTTAATTTACTGAAGTTCGTTATGATCACTTTACAGCAAAACAAGAACCTCAAGCCAACAGAAGTTTTCTGATGAGTTTCATTGGAAAAAGAAGTATGGACAAACCCAGGGGACTCACCACACCAGTGAAAATACTTGCTCTCATATTTTTTTCCTTAATAGAATTTAAGTTAGGGAAATGAACTTAAATCTCAATTACACTTTGTTAAACGGTGAGACAAACTGTGTTTTCAAGCTTCCTTCTTGCTACAATTCAAGGAAATATAAGGTCATCAAGAAGTCATTGTGAAACATCTGTGTTTTGCCTAGGCTGAGTAATGGACAGTAAATACACCCACAACTAATCCATTGTGGGTCTCTGTCCACCCATAACGGGAAACTTATTAGCTAGTTAAGAAAAAACAGTCAAGATAACACAGCTGAGTCTCAATATTAACAAGAGAAGTTTCTAACTTTGGCTGTAGAGATGAGTCCTCTTCCCCTAGCATTGGTCACCTCAGCTGATGATATGAAAATGTAATGCACCATATGTTATCCAGCTTGAGGATGAAGTATTAAAATAGCCACTGTAATGTTTATTCTTTGGGACAGAGACCAGAACCACCATGGAAATATGGAGAACAACACCAACTCTAAATTTCAGGAGTCAACTCATTTTGATTTCACAAAGTTTCTTCTTTGCATTCATTCCTCTGGATTCTACTCATGTCCATTTGTACTTAGAAACCAACTTCTTTGAGAGGATTGCACCTGTACCGCACCTGGCTAATTCAGCAAAGTGGTAAAACTGCAATTCAAATCAAGTACATGCTCAGGTGCCTTCCTAAACAAGAATGACTATAAGCAAACTTTCAGGAGACTTCCCACATCAGGAATCTCCTTACTCCCCTCAGAAAGCCAAGATTCCTCATCAAAGATTTCTCCATGAGTAGTTTTTCTCTTAAAATTTGTATAAGGAAAATACTTTGCCATAAGACCTTTGTTTCAGATCAGATGAAAGCAAAGATCCAGCTTGGTTTCTGATGTAATTAATTATTTACATTTCATCTGTGTTTTTAATGTATGTAAAGTAAGTTGAAATGAGTTACGAGGATGAGTTAAAGCCATTCCTGAAGTCAGCGTCCCTAATGCCCATGCAGCTCTGTCTGGCTGACTCTGTGGACTAGTCTGAAAAGGGGTGCTGAACATCGAAACTACTTTCAGTGATACAAAACCAATTATTTTGATAATTCACAGAAAGCATAAAATAAAATTTAAGGAAAGCAAAGAAACAACAGAATAGTCAAATAGAAACAGAATATAATTTAAATTGACTTGGCAAAGGAGAAACAGCATAGGCTTTTTTTTTAAATTAGGTGTATTGAGATGTAGAATGACCTGTGCTGTATCTTCAGGATACCCAAATCAAAAATGAGTTCACATTCTCATCTGAATTTGGCATTTTAAGTCACTTTATTTTAGCAAGCCTGTCACTCAAGAAATGATGTTTAAAGGAGATGCATTATATTTTTTCAAGTTCAACAACAAAGCATGTCCATATATTTTGATATCATTAACTCAGTTTTGTCTTTAAAAAAGACACTATAACTTACAGTCTAATGTTCAAAGAGAGAAATGCAGTAAATAAGGATTTATTTCCTTTCACATTCTGAGTAAAACACATGCAGAACTCAGAAAATCCAAATTCAACTTCTGCCTGAAAGATTTGAACCAAAGTTTCTATCACTCGGACAAGTTTCCTCTTCACTAGAGGAGGAAAGATTTTCCATAGATAGCAGCCTTTACTTTGGAGCTTCTCTTCTAGCTACTAAGAGGAAAACATGATGACACCCAAATGGTTTGAACATGCTTTGTAAAGTACAAAGCCCACATTAAAATCTGCTCGTGTGCTACAAATAGGTCAGGAACCAGAGCCCTCAGCTTCCTTTGTGAAATCTTCCCAGGTCTTGAGTATCTCCAGTTGATTTGTTGCCTTCCCCATAATGGTACTCATGGAACAAAGTCAGAAATACTGGTTTCAGGAATACACTTTGGAAAAATCACTATGACTTGTCCTTACATGTTAAAAAAACTAAATTACAACATTACCTTTCACAGTCTAATCCACGTACTATTCTAATCAGTTTCTAATGCACTGGTTCAAAAGCAAGGGGCATGAAATTAATTAGACCTTGAAAAAAAATATGGACAGTCTCTACAAAGACCTAGGTACACGAAATCTTTAAATTTAAATAGAAAAGCAACAAGAGGCTCAGGAGGAAAGCAAAAGGAAAACAATGGTGGACTGGGATTCCATTAAAATTTCTGTTTAATACATAAAAGAATGTCACTGGCGGTTTATAAAAGCACAAGCAGCTGAAACAGAGTCCTACAAAATAAGCACATATTCAAAACAAGGTACTGCTGAAAGTTGTCAGCAATCATATTATAGAAGCCAACCACAGAAAATAAGGAAGTTTGGTGAATCTGGTATGCTTATGTTATAAACGAGGTAGGCCAATTAAAATTAATAACAAATAAAGTTTATTCCGCGACCAAAATTTTGGTAACGCGAAAAGCCACGATCGAATAAAGACAGCACCGAGCCTAGGATATCGGAGCTGGGTGAACGTATAACACTGACCTCTATCGCATCAGTGTTCTCCCGTTCACAATTACCCCAAGAAGGCACCGATTTTTATACAGCCTTCCGTTGAAGTTCCCTCTCCCGTTCCCGTTACATATTCATTTTCCCATTTCCTTTGTCCACCCTGCTTTTACAAAAAGTTTTATTTCTCGTTTCGGACGGGACAAAGAGTCTCCCTTCCTTTGATGAATAGTTCGTTAGCAGGTTCGGGATTCCGTTCCACCCTGATGGATATCTTGATCCTAATTTCGGGAGTCCGGGAACTCGATAATTGTGGTGATTAGTTGTTATCTTCTCACCGTCCGGTCGTTGTCACCCTAGGCAGTGCCATACTTTTCCTGATGTAATCCCTGTTCCTAGTTCCAACCTATGTCTTCAAATGTAAATGAAGCCTTCTCCTTCTGCTGCGGCGTGGTGTTGTGAAATCTCTTCCCGTTCGTGGTTTCTTCTTATAGTCCTGGATTTTATTATAACTAACTATACAATTTAATATAACATATAGATGACATTTGGGCATGAATTAATACCTCATTTATAACACTTATATGTGCCCTCCTTTTTGCCACAAAAAAAACATCCCTGAGTTTGCTTTCAGGCAAACAGATTGAAACTTCTCTCTCAAAACAGAAATAAAAAGAACCAGCACAACAGTACTGTTCCATTTACATATGCTTAGAATTGTCAGCTGCACACTGGGATTTGTAATATAACTAAGTATGTAATTAATAAACAATTAACAAAGTTTCACCTTTTTAAAATGTTCTCTTTTTTCTTAAATTATCTTTTCACACTGTACAAATACAACTCAAAAAATCCCCTTTGCATATAGTCAAAACTCTTGTTATGTAAATCAGGTATAAGTAATTTTAATTTATGAAAAGCAAGAAGGAATTCTAGTGTGGGTTTGGTCTTTTTTAAAATAACTGTTTGTCTTGGGAGTGACTTAATGATATCCTATATCGTCTGCTCTGTCCCCAGAAAAATGAATTTTATGCTATTCTGTGCCTTTAAACTGAGCCTGAGAGGGGAGAGGAAAAAAAAACAGCCAGAGGAACTTTTTTTCAAAACAGTTCTTGTGCTCCAAGGTCACTGCTCCTCTCTGTTGAGGCTACTGTGGCAGAGAGGGGAGGAAGTACCTTTTTTGCTTTTCAGCAGGCTCTCGGGTTTTCTCCGGGAGAAGAGAGAGACGGAGTTTTTCTGGGATTTTGGGTTTCTTTTTTGTTTTTCCCTCTTCTGGACTCGTTCAGAACTTCACCGAGAGGTTTCTTCATCGGCCCAAAAAGGGGAGCCCCTTCCCCCCCCAGTGCTCTACGAAGAGGAGAGATCACACCCAAAGGGACTCTGGCCTTTCTTCCCAAGGTTTCTCTCTCTCTCTCTGCAGCAAGAGATTTTTTTTTATTATTATTTAGAATTATTGTTCTTTTCCTATGTGTTTTGTTAAATAAATAGTTTGGGGTTTTTTTTTTTCTCTCTTCACTTTCCTCCGGGGACATTTTCTTTCCCGAACCTGGTGGTGGGGGAAGGGGTATACAGGTTCCTACGGCCTGCTTTCCATCAGGGGATATCCTCCTCTGAATTTGTCTCAAACCGGGACACTGTTGGAAACTAGGTGACTGTAATAGATGGATAAATTACTGCAAATATTTTCACCTAAATTCTTTTTTTTTCTTCAGTCATTTCAAGCAATATATATCATTGTCTTTCAGTTACCAAATAAAAAAAAGAATGAACAGCTTTCTGAATTGTTTTAACACAGCAATGATTTCAAACGCTGAACTCATATACTTTGTCTTACTCAAATATATGAAAGCCATTATAAAATAGGGACAAATCGTTTAAAAACTATTTGTTTCCAAAGGTGTAAGAGGAATGTCAACGAAGGATGTTTTGGACTTTAGGCAGCTCTCCAAAATGCTGTTTATTGCAGAAGCAAAGTTACAGCAGTCCAGGGTGTGGGTATACAGAGCCAGACCTACAGCTGCCAACTACAGCTTGCAGGCAGACCTAAAGCCAAATTCTGTTCAAGTTACAAGGCATTATATACTTTTCTTCACTGAGTACCTTAATAAATGACAACCAATTAGCATCATACCCAATCATTTTACATTGGCCTATAGCCTATCACAACTATTATCATTACCATATTATAGTCATTATTATCCAATCACAAGAGTATGTTACAATTAGAGCTTACAGTGGAAAATCTCAAGACCTTTTTTCTACTTCCTACGTTGACATTTCTCTGTTCTTCTGTTGGCCTGCAATATCTCTTCTGCTTGGCAAGAACATGTTTTTTATTTACTTATGCTCTTCTTGAGACTTATTTACTTGGTAAAAAACATTTCTTTGTTTGTAGTCTCATACCTCTGCTCTTCACATAAAAATCTCATCTCCAACCTTTGGCTTCTCAGTTACTCAGTGACCATTGGTTCAGCAAAACATCTCCTACTTTATATCAAAACTTGCTTTCATTTCTATCTCATTCTCAGTTTCTACATTCAGAGATCTTTCTGCCAAGCCTACATATCTGTCATCTTTCCCAACACAAAGGGACTGGCATCTTCCAAGAAGGGAAGGAATTCAGCAGATCTCATTTTTTCCTTGCTTGAATGTAAATCCAGAAAACATTCAGACCTGACTCCATACCATTAACGTTGGGATAGGGAAGTCTTGTTTTGTGGAGGTGAAGCATGTCTTTGGGTATGATCTCACCATTCCTATATTCTGCACTCATTGCACATCTCTGCCTTCTCCCCTTGCTCCTAGCCTGGAGGTACTTTGGAGGCTGCAGGCACAGAAATCTGAGGCACAACGCTGGCTTGTGCTTCACATTTAAATTGTCCAGCAGACTTGCAAACCCCCACCAAGTATTTCTGGCTGAAACTGGAGGTAAGGTCACTCTTTCTGGGCTTCAACATGCCCAGGAATTTTTTTTCCCTCTACAAAAGATTGCAGTGCTAAGGACAAAACCATCACAGGTAATCCAGTATTTCAGGCAAAATTCGCACCAGTGAAATTAAACCAGGAGTACACCAAAGGTTTGGACTTTATTCCAAGTAAATACTGATACAAAGCAAGTTGCAAGATGAAACTATGGAAGCTACAGGTATGTGGGCTCTGACAAAATTAGTCAAAGAGAAATTCTCAGCTTTTAGCTCTGGCTCTGGAAAATTTTCACAGCCAGAGCTGTGAGAGTCAGAGAAGCATACCTTCTCATGGCCAGAAGATGGGAAACTGAAGAAAGATTTTGTAAACTATCTGAAATGTTTTGGGAATATCTCTCACAGAAGGTATTTTTACTTTTGTTATCCTAACAGGTTTCTGTGTAATTAACCAATGATGTGAGAGAGGTGTTCATGCAAGGACCAATACCTGTGTCCTGCCTCAAGCGATCTGGGTTATAAAAATAGAGGATTTCTCTTAATAAATGGCTTTTCTCTGAAAAAGGGCCATGACGCATTTCTTGCCATTTCTCGGGCTCAACTGTGACACAGGTAGGTCTCTTAAAAAGTACTTTCACCCCACTATCCTGGAGCACATTCCCATTCTCTAATACAGGAATAAGGCATATGCTTAGGATGAAGCCAGGCAGGGCTACTCAGGAAAGGGCAGAGAATGTCTCCTTCATCAGTTGAGGCTGGAACATTACCAAGTTGTCCCCTTTTTCCCCAGTCTGGAGGGATGAAGAAAAGGAGCTTTGTCCAAGCAGAGACTCAGGGGGTTCAGCTCATCACCAGCAGTCACAATGATTACCACAAGGACATTTTAGAATTAACACCGGCTAAACCAGACAGATATCAAGTGCTTATGACTTTCAAGGCAGCTTTACACAAATGAAGAATGAGGAGCAACAACAAACCCTTACTAAATAACTGTGCATAATTGAAGTTGCAGCAGTAGCACTAGCAGTAGCATAGCCCAACATAATTTGATGCCGAGTATATTATCAGGAGAAAAAAAGGCTTGAAGATCTCTTTTGAAATATTATCATGCAGCACTGTGTAATAGAGCAGGAAGAGGTTCTTAGGTGGACAGTTACAGTGACTCTGGTGCATCCAGTGTGTCTTAACACACCTATCTCGCACTTTCTCAGTTTGATTTCACTGGTTTCATTAGTAATTTAAATTCTTAGTATTTTCCCCATCCCAAAACAGGTACTTGAGAGAGAAACCTCCTCATGAGTTAGCAAGATTTTGAATCACAATAATGTCAATCTGTTATTCCCCTGCTTATGGTTTTGAGTCTTATGTTGGGGGCTTAGTATCCAAGAAGGTAAAAGGTGATTATTACCCTGTGTATAACTAGCTTCAAGAAGATAAGTTATTATGGGTAAAATCCTCTTCCCTTTCTCAGTCAGAAGCCAAATTACCATAAATTTCACTGCCCTAGAGCACTGGTTTTGCTAAAGTTGATGTTTACCTTAGTCATTCTGTTTATGGCTCAAATTCAGGAAGGTATCTATCTATTATAACCTAAGTTCATAATTTTCCTGAAAAATCATAACCTAGGCTTATATACCTAAAGTATAAAATACACAAAGTGTATACAATATAACACTTTAGACGTCATTAGGATGAAGATTAAATATCATTATTTGTTTCTTATTGTATTAATTTCCTTAGTGTAGGATTGTGATTATTAATGCTATTTTATCAAGCACATTTATACCAAAAATAAGCCAAAAGGAAAAAAAAATATAGGCAATGCATACTTTAAAGAGGTGATTTTATATCATAAATATGGTTGCATGTCTTTTATGTTGCCAGAATATTTTAAAAATAAGTAACTGTAAACAGTAAAGGATCCAGTATTGAAATATGCTGTGTATCCATAACTTCTCTCCAAGTCACAAGAGAAATCCAGGTGATAAATGCAGATTAAAATTCATGGTAACTGTTTCCTTTCTGCCTTTTGTCAGTTTTTACATACTTAACCCATAACTCTTTGTTGCACAGCCTTTCCACGACAGACAAGAAAAATGATTAAGTGTGGCTGCACAACACTTCAAGTGATTTCGCAAACAAAACAGCTTATCACAAATGAAGTACAGATGTGTTACAGGCACAGTTAGGCCTTAAATCGTAAGACATTGCTACAGTTATATTTTAAAGCAAGATTAATTTCAAATATTTGGCTCATAATTCATCTACAGATGAGTGCACTAAGTTCACATATTCATCTGTTTTCAGGATGAAGGCTGAAAGCATCAACATGACTCCTATGTATCACCTTGAGTACAGTAAGAAAAAGGTGATAATGCGTGTAGTAAGGTAAAACCATAGGATTTTCCAAACATACCTGCCAACTGGATGATGCCATGTCTCGCAATATCATAGTAGGGGTGATTGATATTTAGCTCAGGATCCTCAAGTGGTGAAGGCAGAAATGTTTCTTCCTTTTCTGAGTATCATCCATTTCATCTTTCTGCAGTTCTAAAGGAGCAAGTGAGAACACAGAAGTGTTCATGAACAGAGAAAAGTTTCTGGCTCTGATACATTATTTAAGGGTTGAATTTTAGCTCAGTTTGACAAAACCACAAGCGTTTATCACTACTCATTCCAGTTACAAGTCAGTTTCTTGTTCTTTACCCTTTCTCTTGTGTGGGAAAAGAAACTCTTCAATACCCTGGATCTACCTTCCCACACTCCTTAAGATTAGTATCTCCTGTGATGGTCACAAAAATCTTTATGACTGGACAGCTGACATGCTGAGACCTTGCTGTTCATGACTGCTGGTGTTGTCTCGTAATTTTTTACACTCCCTTAATCTGCCTGGATCCATCTACAACTTCCTGCCTTTTATTTCAAGGTTGGCCAAACAGAGAAGCCCAACTTTCAGCTGCTGCCATACTCATTGACAGCTACCCCACATTAACACCTCATGTGAGCACTCTCCAGAGCAGATTCACAGCTTGCCTAAGGATAGCAAATTGCAAACAAATCTCCATCTCACCTCCCCCAAAATCCACTGATCCCTTGAAATTCTTTAACCTTCTGAACCTAGAATAGGCAAGGCAGCCAAATGTCCATCCAGCATATACTCCAGCTAGAGACTAAGCAAGGGTCTAAATTTCTGCTCAAAAGCCCAGTAAAAACTCAGTAAAATGGGCAGCCTTCTCCCAAACTTTAGCAGATTCTGGACTAGATATTAGAATTAAAATATACTCAATACTGAAAAGAGCAACACAGTGTTAATCATTCGTGTTCCAGGACTTTTGGGGTTTGTTTGGGGCTTTTTCTCACATCCAAGTTTTTTCCAAACTGTTGTATGGTTCAAAAAAAGCTCTTACTTAACGCGGGCTGGCTGTGGTGACAGGTGGATCAGCGCCGTATTTTCCCGGAGAATGCCGTCAGCTGTCGGGGCACCCTGGCGCGATCGCTCGCAGACACACTGATTCACTCCGTGTTGGCAGCACACAGACACACAAGGTGTAAAGCTGCTGCGCGAAAGCCAGAAGCAGAGAGGCTGGAGGTGGGTCTCCGAGGGCTTCCAAGTGAAGGCCGTGCAGAGAACGCCTGTTCGAACCGCGGGTCCTGAGGGCTTAAACAGAACGAGCAACCAATAGGAAACGGGCAAAGGGGAGGAGAAGAGGCAGAGTCAGGGCACACAGCCCAATAAGAGAGCAGGGAAGGAGGGACTTAGGAGGAACCAGGAAGAACTCGGAAGAGAGAACCTTTCCAAATGAGGCTTTTTTGGAGGAACAAAGAACGGAGGAGAGGGGGATAAGGCATGGCAACTGGGATTGACAGGGGGCTGTGAATCGTGGGGGAGGCTTTCTCCTTGCCAGGGCTAACAAGAAGGTCAGAACTAGACTTTGGGGCTATCCCACCAGCGTTCATTAGGTCTGGGGATTTCAGCCCGTAGACCATCCCCAGCCCAAGGCTGGGTCACTGCAACACATACTAAGTACATATCCAAACGAACAGAATCTGGGATAATTAGTTGTAACTAATACACAAGTGTCTTGGTGGCTTAAGAGAAGACACATGTAAAGAGAAAAACTAATGTTTTATGGTGCACCACCTGCTGTACATCACCTCTTTTTATCCTGCAAGTTTTCGTAAGGTAAAATTAACATTTTTATCTATCAGTTTGGACACTTGGAAGAGTCTGCTGGACATGGTGCTGGGCCATTTTGTCTTAACTGTGCCTTTGCTAAGAAAGGTGGGACCACATTTTTCTTAAGGTTCCCTTCCAACCTGGTATTCCATTATTCTGTGATCAACAACATTATTACTGTCATGTTAAAAAGTAGTAGAACATTTTGTCTTATTATCATCTGCATATTTCATGTTCCTTGACCAACATGCAAGGCACAGTAGGGCAGAAAAAATAAATAATGTTTTCAGAGAGATGTATGTGCCAGCAGCTAGTAAGTGTTAGAGAAAAACTTGTACTAAATCTTTTGGAATGCTTTCTGCTCACAGTTTCTCAGTATCCTTCTGTCCTGCAAACAGCCACATGAAGGCTTTATTGTCTCATTCTTAATATGATTTTTATCAAAAAAGGATTTCACAAGGATGAAAAATGCCACTAGTGGCTGGGCTTCTCCAAAACACAAAGGAGTCAGCAACACATGTACTATTTTTACATTTCTTTATGTCTGAATTCACATAAAAGCCTTCTCAGAAAATAAATCTGCACTCCTACAGGAAAAAAAAAAAATCTGCCTTTAGACAGACACCATTAGAGTCCTCTTCATATGCACAAAAATGTTTAAATTCTTATTAGCTCCAAACTGTGTATTTTTCTACCTTTTAAAAGCTTATCATACATAAAAAGCTACACTAACCTTAACTGGGAAAGTAGTCTTTCACTTTACTGAATGGCTTTTTTCCCAAGAGCTGGGAAGAATAATAGTACAAACATAATTCAGTAGATAAATTCCACAATTTTTTTTTTTTGTAAAAACATTTAAGTCATGTTAAAGCTCAGAACAACTAAAGCACTATTTTGTTTACTAGGGGTTTTGCTTTTTTTTTTTTTTTTCCCTTCATGTCTGGGCACTGTAACCACCTAAGGCAAGAAAGTTCCAAAGGGAAAAGAGAAAAAGAACTAGTAGATGCTCATCTGTGGGGATGTGAAGTGGAAGCTATGTTACTAAAAGTGGAGTGTATGTTCAAAAATACAAAAAAACCCAATCAATCTGACTTTGAGATGTTCCAAAGACCCAGGAAAGCAAAGTAAATATGCACACCTATTTGTATTGCACTTATTCACAGGGTCTACAGAAATCCCAATATTAACCACACCTGCTGAAAGGCTAGATAGCCCTAACCTAGTGAGATAATTCTTTATATATTCTTTTCCTTTCTTTTTTTTTCCTGTTTGAACAAGGAGACTGAAGCTCAAAAGATTTTTCATAATAAACATAAATAAGAAAGAAGATTCAATGTTTCAAACTCAGGGAGACCTCAGCTCTATTTTTCTCCTGCAAATGACAGAGGAGTTCATTGCTCCACGGGCTGTAGGAGAGGATCATCTGTTACTACCCACACCGTTAGTGCTGTTCAACCCAGACTAGGAGACAATGTGAGGAGCCGGAGCCAGAGTTTGGCAAGTTTGAGGATGAAAATTGCTTTCCGTGGATTTTCTATCAGTCCCTAGAAGTACTAAGCTGCTCCTGGAAGTCATTAAGTGGTGAAATCAGAGCAAAGGGAAGGGATGAGGAATGGGAGGCTTAGATGGAGGCAGGCTGGGCAAGATCTGGAACACCCGTGCTCTGGACTTCAGCCTGGCATCTTCAAAAACTTAAAGGGGAAAAAAAAAGTAATGTGGATCTTTCCAAATGATGAGCCCCTAATGCTTTGGTTCACATTGCTCCACTCAGTTAACATCTTTGGTAGTAACATGAAATGCTCTGTACTCTTTCCATACTTGTCTGCTTGGAATAATGACTTCCATTTGTACCACAACATGTGATTATTATGATGTTCCAATAGCCTAGACTCGCACTAGGAACATCTAGCAATAATTCACTAAAGCTGCATGTATTAAACTCACCTTCAACCTTAGTGGCTTTAATAGAGTACACATCAGTACAGAAGCTGTAGCTAATACTGGATTGCTCTAAGAAATATTACAGAATGTGGGTGAAGCCTCTCATTTACTGAAGATACTCTATTAAATCACTTGTAACTCTACACAGATGCAATTTGAAGTATTATAAAAATATTTACCTGTTTCTGCTGATTTCTTATAGTCAACCTCAGACATGTTTTCCCTTAGGAACAAGTCTCTGCAAACCTTGCAAACAGATTCTTGAAGGATGAAACAATCCTTGGGTTAGCCCTACAAAAATAAACAAAGGAAGCTATTATCACAATCTGGCACATTTTATGCACTACAGAAATAGCAAAAGAAAACAAAAAACCCACCCCAGAAATCCTACTGCCCAGTTGCTGTTCTTACAAGAGTGTTACAAAAGTATTTTAAAACCACAATCTAAAAAAGAGAAAAGCTATGAATTAATAATAAAGAGTTTGAACAAACGGACCTTTTTTTATTTCGGGGGGTTGTTCCTCAAAGTAATTTGAAAAATATAAAAGTAATATTTAAATATTACACACCTTTAATGACAAATATCAGAATTTCCGACTAATTCACTCCTGAAAACAACTTAAAACTTTATTTTTTCTTAATGTAGATGTTGATATATACACTCCGTACCCTCATACCAGGTCACTTTTCTATAGCAGTTCTAAGTTTTATATACCTCATATTTCACATGAAAGAGCTCATGAAAACTTCAAGAGGGTATTAACATATAAAAAACCCAGCAGCACCTGTGCGTAATCACTGCTTTTTGTCAAAGCTCTGTACTTTGCAAACAGAATACTAAGGAACACACTCAAAATTATCATCAGGACCAAAAAACAGGATTTAGAGGATCTGTTTCCCCAGGCAGCTGCTCCAAAAAGCAAAATGATTACTTCCAAATTAGCACTTCCCTTACATTAAAAGCCCAGACTCATGTGTGGAGGTGAAAAAGAAATTGAGCTTTTAGGCCTTGCCTTTGAATTTCATTTACCCTCCTTGGTTTACATCAGTTTGGTATCATCTGAACATGTTAAATAAAAACAAAATGGGCAAATTCATGGCCTGGTAGTTGAAAAAAGGCATACAGAGGCATGTACTCCTCTGCCATGACATTAGATTTTGTATTGCTTCTTCAAATCCCTCAAACTGGGAAATTATTTTGGACCAAAAAAAAGTCCAGACAGTTTGCCTGCTTGCTGCAGGTTCTACCACTTAGAAAATTTTCATAAACTTACAAATTATTTTCTAACAATCTTACTTGTCCCTTGTTGAAAATAATTAGCTCCACTTACAGGAAACTCAATTTAAAAGTCCATACTCACAGAGGAAAGTCCCATTAAGTTAAAAAAATAACATTATTCCAGTTCTCACTGAGCACTGATATTCTTTTTTTAAAAAAAGCAATTCTGGGTCAGATTTGTATTACTATTAAAAATGCATAGAGATTGATATTCCAATGAGTACTTAATTTTTATTATTGATATTGATATTTAGATATTTCTAAGACTAACAGTTTTCACAACTGGTGTGATAATGTATTTTTTTTAGCAATTAATCTGCAGTAGGTATTGTGGATGATTTAGTAAGTGAGGTGGTTTGCTCATAAGTACTTGGTATATTATCTCCTTATCTGCATCTGTGATGGCCAGGAATCATGGCTAGGCTTCGCGAACGAAGATTTGGGAAGGGCACTACCCACGCTTGCTGCAAGCGCGCTGGTGGCTAAAAAGACCAATACGGGATAGGCAAATCCGGTCACAAAAAGCACACTGGAAAGTCTGCTTTGGCGATACTGGCGAGGAATGGTTCTTTCTGCGCTGTCTCTTCTCCTCAAGACTGACTCTGCGTGCGTTCTCAAAGGAAGCAGCAGCGTCGTGAATGGTGTGTCTCCATGAATCCCGATTGGAGGCCAGAGAGGACCATTGGTGGCAGTCAATATGGCCAAGGCTGAGGTGTTGTTTCAGGATGTCCTTGAATCTCTTCTTCGGGGCTCCTCTCTTGCAGCAACCAGTGGCAAGTTCACCATAGAGCACAATCTTCGGGAGGCGGTGATCCTCCATCCTGGAGACGTGCCCTGCCCAGCGCAGCTGCGTTCTCATCAGCATGGCCTCGATACTGGTGACCCCTGCCTGTTCAAGAACAGACACATTGGTCACATAATCAGACCAGTGGATGTTTAGGATTAAACGGAGGCAGCGCTGATGGAAGCGTTCGAGGAGCCGCAGGTGGTGGCGATAGATGACCCACAATTCAGACCCATATAAAAGAGTAGACAGTACAACGGCCCTGTAGACACTGATCTTTGTACTTTTCTTCAGGTGTTTGTTGGACCAGACTCTTTTGTGGAGTTTTCCAAAGGCACTGTATGCCTTTGCTAGCCTGTTGTCTATCTCATTGTCAATCTTACCGTCTGAAGAATAAATGATACATAAATATCTACTTTGAACAAACAAAATTTAAAAGTGTTTATGAAGCCAAGCTGCAAAATAAGGAAATAAGGATAAAATAAGGAAAGCTGACTTTTTCTGTCTTATCTGAACATTTTCTCACAATATTTTTTCCTAAACAAAATGTTTACATTTCTTAGGAATGTAAGGACTTGGAGAAGTTTTCAAGGACCTGCGAATTCATCCTTTCAGAACAAACAAAGCCAATGTTCAATATACCTGAACTTCATGGACTTCATCCCAAGTATTTCCAAAAGCTCTTACAAGGAAATGGGGCTTTACCTTCCTTCTGAAGTACCTATTTACATCAGGCCTTTCCAGTCTGTTGAATTTAAACCATAAACCATGAATGAAATCATAAGTCATAAAAATTAGGCTATATCTTTGACAATAGAATACTTTTCAGATGATGTGAGTAATGAAGGTCTCAATGAATTTATAGAAGAAGGAAAAAAGCCATCTCCTTCAGCCTCTACTTGAAGAAAAAAAATGAATGCAATCCTTCAAAACATAGCTGGGACAAAATACAGTTTCTCCTTTGTACTAATTACTAATGCTAGTAGTTAGAAGAAGGGGTTCAATCTAGAGAGGCCAGATTTACATGCTGAAAAACATCTGGCTTTTCAACAGCATAGTTACTGTACAAGTGAGAGCAACTATGATAGCATTAAAACATTTATAAATGTTTCACACAAAAAGTTACTGAGAAGCGAGAAATTATTTACATGGAATCAAAGAATAAGTGAAGTGGGGAAGAAGCCATCTGCCTGATTTTCAGCTTACTGTTTCCTTGGAGCTACAATTAGAAAGTTTCCAGTTAGGAGACAAACTTAGTGTAGCACCCTCAGAAATTGATTTCCTGTTGACCGCTGCATTCTCTGTTCCTGGGAGATAACATTATCTCCTTAACGTTGTTCCCATGCCACATATCACTCTTTCTAGTAAAGTCTCAGATGTAGTTCCTTCCCCAACCTCACCAGAAAGGTAATTAAAACCCCACCAGAAAGGTAATTAAAAAAAAAATAGCCCTGAAAAGAACCAAACAACAAGCCTTTTATTAATAGAAAATTGGAAGTATTTTACAAAATATTGCAGACTGTGTTCCTCCAGAGGCAAGGTTATTACTTACTGACATCCCTAAAGGAGTATTACTTCAGTGGAAATGAAGGCATTCGCACACAGAACTTCCTGGTAATGAACTCCGATCTAAAGAGAGTCCAAACAAAGGCAAGAGATTCCTCCAACATTTGTCAAGGCACAGGCATCTTTGATGCCTATTCTTTTTGTTCACTCAGCTGTCAGATATGTTCTTCTTCAAATGTAAATAGTGTGGTTTCTCCCCTTTTTTTTGGCCAATGTTGTTGCCTTCCACTGATATTCTTTGTTACTTTTAAAGAGTGTGACACAGTCTTACCGTGTAACATCAGTCTGCAATTTACATTTTGATAGGATGAGAATTCTGTGCAAAGCCAGTATCTGCTAAGGGATATCAGATACAAAACCAGGTAAAGGGCTTTCAGGAGATTATTTTATTATTTATAATACTGCAGGAAATTTCCTACAGAATCTATAGACACTGCAATACATGAGCTGAGTGCATAATGTACTCGTGAAATATGTTTTCAAAACATTCTCCTTTGCTTCCCCAAGGTTGTCTGCCCTAAATAGTATTTTTCCTCAGTGTACTTCCTACACAATGTCTGCCAAACTCCAAGTCTATATTTCTCATTATGAGTTGGTTTCAGCTGTTTGGTGTAGTTTATTTTCATATTCTTTACTGATCTGTGCCCCGGTTTGAGACAAATTCAGAGGAGAATATCCCCTGATGGAAAACAGGTCGTAGTTACCCCTCCCCCCACCAGGTTCGCGAAAGAAAAATTTCCTCAGCGGAAAGTGAAGAGAAAAAGAAAAAAATTATTTATTTAACAAAACACACAGGAAAAGAACAATAATGCTAAATAATAAAATCTCTCGCTGTGGAGAGAGAAACCTGGGAAAAAAGGTTGGAGTCCTTTTGGGGGTGGTCTCTCGCCTTCCCTGAGCATTGGGGGACCCCCCTTTCAGGCCGGTGGGAAGACTCTCAGTGAGGTTCCGATGTTCTGAATAAGTCCAGAAGAGGGAAAAAACAAGAAGAAACCCAAAGTCCCAGAAAAAAACTCCGTCTCTCTTCTCCCAAAGAAAACAGAGCTGAGAGCTGGCTGGAAAAATCAAAAAAAGGTGCTTCCTCCTCCCTCTCTCTCTCTGCCCGAACAGCTATCACTCCCCAACAGCAGCAGAACAACAAAAAGAGAAGTAGTGACCTTGAAGCACAGAACTGCTTGGCTTTTTTTCTCCTCTTCCCTCTCAGTCTCAGTTTAAAGACACAGAAAGGCATAAAATTCAATTTCTGGGCATAGGCAGATGATAAAGGATACACCATAAAGTCACTCCAAGACACCTGCCATTCTTTGTTGGCAATACATTGGTGAAAATCAGCAGATAGACACTGAGACTGACAACGGGAGCACACACAGGGCTCTGGTTCTTTGACCCTATCTCTGCTGAAATAATTTACCAACTTGAAAAAAAAAACCAAAGAATCTGAATGCAGATGCCACACAGGTTGGTAAGTCAATATTTATAATTAAAAAATTATTATTTTGAAAAGTTCAATGCAAGTTTACAGAAGTTTATACTACTATGTATGGATATTTCAGTCAAATTTAAAAGCATATTCTTCACTGGAACTTTATAAATTGATGACCATATCACTGAAAAATGTCATGCGAATATTTAAAGCAAAATTTTAGAAATATTCCTGCAACTGTTTAGCATTTATTGTGTGCATAAAATTTAATGCTGTTTGGGTTCTTACATGTTACAATGACACCTCTGTTCTTTCAGAATTAATAAAATCAGTAAAAAATTCATAATCATTAAAACTGCCAGTTCTCCATACAAAATAACACTATGCTGTGTAAGTATCACTACTCTGTCCCAGAAATAATATAAGAACTTACATGGTTTTGAATCGCCCCAAACCAGGC
>VZRF01000992.1:0-11380 GCA_013396875.1 Vireo altiloquus
CCGAGAGCAGCCTCCCACAATGATAATGCACAATATTCTCTAACAGATGTCCAGAAGTACAGTCACTTTAGGTAAAGAAATGGCACTTTTGGATAAATAATTTTGATGCAATATTCCATGCTGAACTGGCATATGGGAGATGCTATATACTTTCTGTTCATCATCTCTAGAACATCCATTATATTAAAGGCTCGGGATGTTGGATTTACTGCAGATAAAAATCACAACTGAGAAACCAGGTGGGCTTTCTTCTTTACAACCAGACGTGGACTCAGCTATGGAGAGGGCACATGGTACTGTGGCTGCCTTTATTTCTGTGACCGTGAGAGGAAGTACTACAGAACACAAAACTTCCTCCCTTTCTCCTTTCTCTTCCCACCATCCTCCCAAGCCACTCCTGGGATAGATGATTTGAGATGATATTAGAACCTTTACTATCTCTATTGAGGGATGCTCTTAAGTTAACTTCTGGTATGAACACGATGTCCATCTCCTGAACATGATTACATGGAACAGCTGACTCTTCCAGGGCAGGAACACCTTTAAATTTCCTGCTTTCTATACAAGGCCATTGAATTTTTGAAACAACCCAAAAACCTGAACTCCTGACTGGAGCAATTGCCATGCAAGTATCTGTAGTTTGATGCAGTTCTCCAGTCTGTGTTGTAAAGCTGTCAGATGTGCAAACTGAATTGCTGACTGCCAGGGGGTTAATTAAAATTCTGCTTGTGACGTCTGTGATTCTGCTTCCTTTCTTTGTCCTCCAGTTGCCCTTCCCCAAGGGCTCTCTGGTGCCATCACCAACAGCAGCTCTGGACATTCCCATGCCTCCAGTGCATCCAAAGCTCCCAGCAGTGTCCTGCACACTCACACACAGCCCTGCACGCTGACACAGTGTGCTCTTAGCTCTGAGTGGGGACAAGGAACATTGCTGCTGCTGTCAGAAATCATGAACTCCAGCGACTTCCCTCAGGAGTGTCCTCCTCCACTGCTCCACCCAGCACAGCCCCTGACATCCCTCCACTGCAGGCTCAGGCTCTCGCCTCTGTGGGGTTCCAGCTGATATCCCATTGTCCCTCCTTAACAGAGAACAGTCTGCACACCTCCCTCTGCAATTCCTTGGACATGGCACCTGGACCACCACACACCTCCCCAGGGAAGGAGCCCATCTCCCACAGCCCTGGGAGAGGCTTGGACACAACATCCCCCTGCCCAAGCCCTCTCTAGGCTGTCACCACTGTCACGCAAGGGACATTTCTCCAGGGTGCTGGAGATCAGGCCCAGTGGTTCATCAGCCTTGGTGTTGCACTGCTTGGAGGAAGGTTTCTGCCATTTCCCAGCACCCTCACAAATTACCTAAAGCTCTGCTTGCTCTGCTCCCATCTCCCAGTGGAGGAGGCATCCTTACAGAGCAGGCAAAGCCCAGCCCAGCATCCCCCTAACAGCAGGCAGATACTTACTTAAATTGCAGCTACTTTGAAATCAAAAACCTGTCAATCAGGAAGTGGCTGGCAGGACACGGCAGCTGTGGAATCCTCCTAGAAACTTCCAGAATCAAATGGAAAGATATAAATAGTAAATTAAAAGCAAAGAGCAAGGCAGAGCTGCACAAGTGTTGTACAAGCACTAAATGCCATTGAGGTCTTTTTCTCTGCAGGTGGATAAAGCTGCTCTGAAACTTTTTTTAGTGATGATTTGTAATAATACCTTAATTATTATGTATATCTGTCTGGTTTTAATTGGCTCTCTCATACTGTGGGAATTTTGGTATGGATGGACCTGGAGTCTGAGGCAGAGAGCTGCCAGCCAGCAGCAGTTTGCTGTTGAAGTAAAACAACCAGTTTGGGCCCATTTGGGATGAGATATTGTACTGATATTGCTGAAACAGGGCTTAGATTTCCTAATTCTCCACTTCAGAGCAGGAAATCAGTATTAAAATTTTAGTTTAGCACAAAGAGGAAAAACATTTTAACAGTTTCCTTTTCTCTACAACACAGAATTTCAGCAAAAATATATCTGAAAGTTTGAAAGTTAGTGATAAAAATGGATCAGAGCAAGTGGAGATAGGGAAAAAAGTAATATGAAGCAAATAGAGTTTATTACTTCTTCCTTGCAATTTTTCTGTGGTCAGAAATATCATAGTGAGAAAATTCATGCAGTCTTTCCTCCCCTATCTTATATTTTGTTTGCAATTTCTTGTCAAGGGATGTGACCCCACTGAGCATTTTTAAATGGGTTCTCTTTTCCACCTTTTGCTTTTTCTGACACTTGTGCTGCATTTCCATTATTACTGTAGCTAGATCAAAGCTAACTTAGTTTGCTAATGTTGTGGGTTTGGTTTTTTTTTATATCTTTTTATAAGAAAATTGAGATAATTGGTTTACTTGGTACTTTTATTATAGTCTCCTGTAAATTGGAGGAATATCTGCCACATATTTCCAAACTCACTTCCATTATAATGTTATCTTCAAGTTGAGTTCATCCTTGAATAGTTAAAATTACTTTTTTTTTTTTTTTCCCCTGCAGCACTGTTTGTTAGTACATGAGTGACCTCCAGTGGTATTCCTGAAAAAATAAAAAGCCTCCTGTCTGGAATACAATCAAGGAAAAGTTAAGAACATCAGGAAATCTCTAATGTGTTACAGGTTGCTTCTGAGAACAGGACTTGCTCCTTTTGGAGATCGGCAGTGTTTTTGTTGGAGAAGTCAAAAAATCCACTCAACTGTTTTATTCCTCACCTGTGGCTTAAAACTGTGCAAAGAATAGAAACATCTGCTTCTCTGAGTCAGCAGAACTGTGCATATTCCTTGCACCAATATTAATGCTGGCACAAGGAAAAAGCTTTGGAAAAATCAGGATCACAACATTCTTAGATGGCTTTATCTCACTTTTCAGAAGAAATTGACTCAAGTGTCTCTCCAAGCTCCTTTGCCTAAAAGTACTCCCAAACATTATAAATTTTGGTGTTAATATCCTTTCAAAGGGTATGGAAGGAGCATCCATGTTAAAAACAAATTGCTGCTCTTCCTCCTCATCCCTCAATCACAGCAGATCTGATTTAGCCATGTAAATCTGAGCTTGTGTTTTCCCACAAGGGGTCACCACAGATTTGCTTCACTGCAGGTCATCTGAAAGAATTTCTGTTCTCACATTTTAAGATACAAAGAAAACATTCAGATTTTCAAGGCAGTACTTAAAGTATTTATTAAAATACTTTACTTTGTAATGAACTGGATCCAATTAAAAAAACTGCAATGGAGTAAAGCAACAAGTAATTTTAGAAGTTGCATTAAAAATAAAACAAACAAACAAACAAAAAACTTCCAAGAAACTGGAAAAGAATTTCCTATTTCTTTTGCTTAGTACAAAAACAACATGGAAGCTTCCAAGGACGTTTTCTTCATTTCACCTGTTTAGTGATTAGTCTCATGTACACATCACATGAGGAATTCTCTCTCTCCTAAGCACCAGATTGTACAACCGAGAAACCTTGTATGTTAAAGACATCATTTCAACTCTGATCTTAAAAAGTGTTTAGAGGTGAATCTGTGCTCATGGGGTCCCAGGAAAGCCAAAATCAGCATCCTTATGAATAGAAGAGCTTGTCTTGCCCTCCCATTATTAAGACTGAGATGGTTTCAATGGGTTCCTGTGTCAGCTGCCTGTTCTTCCTATTTATGTTCTTTCTGTTCAGTTGAATCAAAGAGCAGACATGGAGAAGTCTTTTTAACTTTAATACAGTATTTTGTGACTAAGCATTTGTCCTCATCTGCTTAGCACTGTGGTGTCTGGATTAGAAACCACCACAAGAGAAAACTTAAGTCCTCAAACCCTCTTTTAAACATGCTCTGAAGTTTAACTCGTTGCTTTCACTGAGGTAAAATTCATTGGAGTACATCTGTATTGAGAATAAAAGAAAAGCACAGTGGGATTTTGGTTCAAGTGTCTTAAGAATCTGCCTGTTAAGTTTATTTAGCTTATCAATAGTGTTGTCCATGCACTGTGGGCATCTGATAAGATGCCAAGATTGGGTGGAGCAGTTAAATCGTGCCTCTGTCAGAGACAGACAGACAGACATTTCCCCAGCCGTGTCCTTCTCCCCTCCTGTCATGTGCCTCTTGGGAGCTGCACAGACTCATCAAGGATCGGAGATGGGTGGACAATAACAGCATTACAGTGCCATTAACTGGCTTTCAGCAACATTGTTTCTGCAGACCAGAAGGACTGAAAAGCAAAGAGAAGTATTTCATTACTATGTTGTATGCAGTGGCAACAGCATAGGAAAGCTGTTAAAGAAAGGAGATGATGCTGTTCTTACAGGTTATTTTTCACAACAGACCCACCCTGAAAATATATCTGATCTATTGGGTGAAGGGAAGAATCTCACTTGGTATTTTATTTTGGTATTTTAAAGGAAGACATAGATTCTTAACTCAAACTGGTTGTTTGCAGCACAGTCTAGGATTAATGTGTAAGAGCATTATGGGAAAAAAATTATGTTCTTTCCGAAAAGGTAGAGGAAAATTCATAATGAAATTTTATATCACTAATGCTTTAAAAATGGCCAATCTTTTACGTGGGCTTGCTGATTTTCTTGTATCCTACAGCCCTTTCTCAGCCAGACCCATGAGTCACTGCCCTCCCTGCTGACCACAGAGGAGCCTGACCACTGCCTGAGCTCAGAGCAAAATCATCCCTCACCACACCTGCCCCTCTTGGCTGACAGCAAGTGTGTGCTGGGTGAGACGTGGAGAAGTAGCCAAGCCACAGTGCTCTCAGCCTTGCAGTGGCATCCTGCTTCCCCTGATTAAGAAATGGTTGTGGTGACACTTGGTGTTTCTATCTTTTTCTGGGACTGCAGCTGTAACCACCCAACTCCTGAGCTCAAGTTCTGTGCCTCTTCTTGCATCACTTGCTCATTAAAGAGCTCCTTTCTTGGCCCTGGGGCACCTGATTTTCACTGTAAATTTGCAGCACTGACAGAAAACTGAGAGCTCAAGCAACTCCACCAGAGCTGGAAAGTCAGAATGAATCATTGCAGCTGCACAACTGAGATAACAAAATCTCTACACCCACAGATGGAAGGTGCCTGTCAGACACTTCTCAACCCCAAAGCTGAAATGTTTGGATGGGTTTCTGCTGCATGCCCCAATGGCTAATGGCATGCAGGGAGATGTCCCATAGGAGCACATGGTGAGGAGTGAAAATGGAAACGTTTTTAGTCACATACTGAGAGAAACATTTTCATTTTTTCCTTTCATTGAAAGAAACATTTTTACTTTCCTGGAGGTAGTTATCTGATAACCAGAAAGGAAAAGCAGAAGAAAAACAGACTGTGCAAAGGCATATTCCTGTTTGTGCATAAAATTTCAGGGCTGCATTCCCTTAATTAAACACATCATCTAGAGAAGAGCTACAGAAACCTTTCAGATGACCCACTGGGAAGATGGGTCACCATTAATAAATTTGGCACAAACCAGCACAAAGCAAAGATTTTGAGCTGCAAGTGCCATCTTGGGAAGGGTTCAGAGTTAGAGTTGCTCACATCACCGTTTCATCACCAGTACAGTAACACAGGGCATCTTTCTTTGTCCCAGAAACAGTAAATCAATCAGTTTCCTTCAACAAGGAATAATTTAGACTCTTCTGCAAAATGCATCACTTGAGAATTGCTGGATGAGGAGCTGGTGTGATAGAAAATGGACTCCCTTCGTAGAAGAGGTAAATAAACAGTCAGTGTGGTATTTGCTCTCACAGAACTGATGGAGTGAACAGGAAACACAGTGGCTTTAGCTAGAGCTGTGTTCCCTCTTCAGGTAGGAGTTGACTTTTTTTCAGTCCCAGTTTTACCGTTGTCTGAAAATACCAAAGTGACTGAAGAAGAAAAAAAAGGAATTCTTGCTGGACATAGTTTGGTCTTAAAAACACAAGATTGTCTACTTCAGTGCCTCTTGGAGTGGAATTTATAATCAGGTAGTTACATCCCTGTTTATTAAACATTTGTATTCTCAGAAAATTTTAAAAGGTACTTTTCTCACCACCACAGAAGTGTTATTTCTCACTTGAACACCAGTTCATGAGTTCATTCTTCTCAGTCATCAAAATAAAAACAAAATTCAGGCACCAAACTCAGAAGTGTTTTTCTGTGCTTTGACAATTCAGAGAGGGCATTTCCCACCCTCTGTGTGTCTTTGGGATGAATCACTGGACTCTGATGAACCATAACCTGCCTTTGGCTCCTTTGTGACAACTGCAAAGGCAGAGATGACCTTTTAATCTTCCATGAGAGTATTTCTCCAGTTAAATGCTGCGTTTGCTCCATGAGTTAATGTCTTCACTGGTGGGTTAACCATCTGCCATTTGTTGTCCTCTTTCAGTTCTTCACAGAAACACATGCCCAGGGAAGGGATCTGGGAAGGAAGTTACCAGCAGGGTCATTGTTTTGATGTGAACAGGGGAGCTTTGCTACAGAAAAGAGCAGCCCCTGATATTCTACCACTTCTGAAATGAACTAAAACCAGGCTGGAGGCCTGAGGGATGAAAGCTGAACTTGTGTCATCACTCCACATCCATACCTGGGCAACCTGTTCCTGTGCCTCACCCTCCCCCACAGTAAAGAATTTCTTCCTAATATCCAATCTAAACCTACTCTCTGTCAGTCTGAAGCCATTCCCCCTTGTCCTGTAACTCCAGGCCCTTGTAAAGTCTCTCTCCATCTTTCTTTTAGGATCCCTTCAGGTACTGGAAGGCTGCAATTAGGTCACCCCAAAGCCTTCTCTTTTCCACTTTAAAGGGAAGGAGACTAGCTCCAAGGGGAGAGGTGTGCCTCTTGTCTCTAGGTGTTATTTGGTATTGACTTTCCAGATGAAAATCTTCTCCAAAGACTTAGCTGCTAGTCACATACAATGCTCCCAGAATAAAAACCTTCTCTTTACCTCCAGCACTTTGGTAAAACTGCGTGAGATTCCCTTTGGAAGGAGGAAGCTGATGTCATCAGTGTTGGCATGCTGTTACACACATCTTGCTGCACAAGCAGTCTCCTTATTAAAAGTATAATGAAAAAACCCAAAAGCTTCCAGACAAAACAAAATCCTCTTACCTTCCGTACCATCTGGGCAAAATCTCCACTGTCTCTGTTGGGCAGCCCTGTGAGGGCTTGGGTGAGAGATGCCAAGGAGGAGCCGTGGCCCACGATGAGGATGACACCTGGCACAGCGGGAAAAGCCAAGAATGGTGGTAAGGGAGCTGCAGCACTGCCACGTTCCCCCTCAGCAGGTGGGGATGAGGTGGTTGTGGGGCTGCTCGTCTTTGCAGACCTTTTTGATAATGTGGCAGAGCGTGTTGTGGTGGGCAGAAAATACCTGATGTGTTGAGATTTTCAGCTACTGAGAGAAGGCATTAGCAAGGGAAAGAGAAAAAAAGCTTTCCTGAAAAGCATATTGTCTTTTGCTGAGCTACATCCCGATGCAGAAAGACCAAGTAAAGCGTATACTTTTGCAATTTAGTACTCTACTGTCTCTGTTTAATTTTACCTTTTTCATTCCTATCCCATAAATTGCATGTATGTTACTTCAGCATAGCCCAGGGCAAGCACTGTGTCTACCTTAAGCTCTGTGCAGTGCCAACAGCTCATATTAAATGTGCTTCTGCTGGCAAATCTCTGCCAGTTCTTGTTACTGCTAGAGTCAGACAGAATATACAAAGACCTGAAACCTTTACCTTTGCTGGGGCAGGCAGTGATGATCTGTTTTATAACCGCAGAGCTTCTGCTGATATAGTCTTCGTAACTTTCCGATGGCACCAGAGAAGAGAGTGGGAAGTTACCCCTGACAATAAAATCACAAATATATGTTGATCTAGATGAGTACTGGGACACTGTTAGCACCATTGAATGACTACACCAGAGAAAAGGCACTTAGTTAAAAGGTTTATCTACTGACTTGGCTGACACACTGTTACCTCTGCTTGTCTGGAGCATTAGTATCTCTCTGAGTAATTTCCATTAAATCTCATGGCTAAGTCTCGCAGCTCATAAAGCACCAGATGCAGGCAAAACCAGGATTCAATAAAACTTGTAGTTTACAGTGGAGATTATTTAAAGCAGGATTTATGCCTAAGAAAACCTCAGAGCAATTCTGCCAGCAGGGACCACTGCCTAGCCACGGGCTGCAGAGCTGCCTGGGTCTGAGTTCAAACAAAAGAGGGACACTGATGATGTGAATTCTTGCAAGATTTGGTGCCTCAGCATTAATCTCCTCAATAAATCAAGTAAATAAAAATCTACAACAAACAAGTCTTATCTGCATGGCTGGTCAAATGGATAGTAAAGACTTTCACTGCTAGAGTTTACAAAAAAAAGGTGTTTCCAGGGACCATAATCACAATGCATAATCACTCCGAAGTATCCAAGCACTTCTTCCAAGACCAGGCATTCTATTTTCTTTTATATACCAGGGCTTTTCAGGCACCCAAAAAATCCAAGAGCCAGACCTTCATACTGCTGTGAATCACGGCAGCCTCAGAGGTCTGGGGGGGCTTGGGTGATGGACACAACATGCCCCCATTTGCAGTGGGTGGATATGGTAAAACCAGAGCAGGTGTGGTGGTGTATCCTCCTGTCCTTTTCAGGCCACACTGTGATCTGTGAAATGCTCATTAGGCCTCAGCCTTGAAGAGCAGCCCCTGGACTCAGCCCCCCTGGAGCTTATCAGAAATATTCTGCTGGTCTGTTCCCAGGAACTGCTGCTGTCCTACAAGCTCCTGCTTTTTTTTATGAACACCCTTGGAAACTTTTTTTTTCTTGCCTGAACAGCATAATATCATTGTTCTCCCACTTTCAAAGAAAGTTCCAACCCAACTTGGGGCCAGGATGAAACCTTGTTAGGACTAAAGCCCATTTCTTGGGGTCCTATAAACGGCAGTCCAAAATGAGACCCTTGGAGTTTTCCTGGACCACAGCAGTGACCAGAACTTCCCTGTGAGTGGGACCTGTCCAAGATGGGAAATCTCCCGTTTGCTGCACTCGTAGGATTCCCAAACAACGATGGACCCTGGGCTGATCACCCCAGTCCTTGAGGCTCAACCCTTTTCCCAGTGAGGAGATGAAAAGACATCCAAAGTGAGTATTTCACTGCCCTTGAGGGGAATTTTTCGCAGCTACCTTGTACTGATGCTTTCTGTCTTTGTGTACACACAAAGTACATGTGCATGTGCTGTAGCATTTACACCAGCAATGCTGCTCTCTTAGATGTTCAGGTACTTTAGATATTGAAGTTAGGTCTGTAAGTAAGACTAATTAAAGTTATAATCTAAGTCAAATGCTGCTAAATGTTGTTCCTTTTGTCACACACACACACACCTCTTTTTTTTTTCTGTTTGGATTGACTGACTGAATTTTGTTTTTGCTTTTTTCCCCTGGTGTGCCTTAACCATCTAGTCAGTAGTAGACTGAACCTTGCCAATGGTTTTTGTTGTGCTGACGCCTAATATTCAATCTGGTTTTTACTGATACCCTTTGCTGGTGATTCTTTAAGCGGTCTCAAACACATTTTCATAACATCTGGTACCCAAGGATTTTTTAGCCTTGCATGTGATGAAAAGAAACTGGCATTCTATGTGCAAGTTTAGAGTTCCTCACCCTATTTTTGCCCAGACCTGAGTGAGCTGTGAGGGGTGTGAACACTGTAGTTAACATTGCCTTAGAGCCTCCCCTCTGAACCTCCCACTGCTGTGCATTTGCAGTTTCTTTTGAGGCAAGTGATTTTGTACCAAAAAAACCCTAGAGAATAGAGGCTGTTAGTGGAAAAACACACCAGAAAGCCCTATGCTCCAAAAAAAGAGAAGGATTTTGGAGACTTTATGCAGTCTCAAGCAAAGATACTTCCTTGGCTGTAAAGAATGCATTAAGACATGAGATGTTTCCTTCCCCCCTTTCTTGAATATGTGGGAAATCCCAGAGACAGCTGAGTAATTTCCTGGATCAGGCTGAGCCCTGCAAACACTGAGCAGCCTGGTTTGTGAGCAGAGATGAGGAGCTAGATTGAATTGGAGGCTTTTCATTTCCTGCTGGGCTGTGGTTTGCAAGTTTAGAAAAGGCATCACCCCTCACCCCGCCAAGTTATCAGGGCTCCAAAAAGTCCTGGCTGAGCACAGTGGTAATCTTTGAGCAACTTAAAATGATGCTACAAACTTTAATTAAAGTGAAATGCTCTTATCTTGCCTGTCCCCAAAAGCTCTTGCTGCTGCCCTGCAGACCCTCAGCCAGGGGCTGAGCGACCTATCTAACATCACATTTCATTGCCACTGAAAATCAGGTTATTCTTCACATTTCTAAGGTGTTTTCACGTGAACCAAAGGTAAAGGCAAAGCTCCTGGCACCTGACATTAATGCCCATAGTGCAGCTATGATGGTACATGTCCAGCTGTGGGCCTGAGCCAGCAAGGCAACACCAGGGCAGGGCTGGTCCCATGCATGATGATGTTTGTGTGAGTGCACCCACGTGCTGGTGACAGCATATCTTCTTCTGATATCTTATTTTGATTTGACTTCGATCAGAATCACCCCATCTTTGCAGTGTTTGTAATGATTTATGACACACTAAAGGACAAGATACCTCAGGGAAAAACCCCACAGCTTTATCAGCCAGACACAGAGCCATTACCTGTAACTTGTATCTATGTCGTAAGATGCCTCTGCCAGTTCTGCCACAGTCATGAAGTTAGGGATTGCTCTGCTTCCTTCCCACTTGGTCCATTCAAACAGTCCTGGTTCCACCCTGATTTTGACTTTTTGATTTAATTTAAGCCCTGAAAGAACAAGAAATAAATCTTAAGAGAAAGGCACGCTCAGAGTGCTACATTCAGGCTATATGTTCTGCCTTGTTTGCTGTTGTACTTTCATTAATGAAAATGAATTACTTATTTCAAACAATTGATTAGAGGAAGCCACCATTATATTCTTGTCTGACTAAAGGGACTGCAAATTATTATTATCATTATTATCATAATCATCATTTTTTAAGCTCTCTTGTGATGCTCTGCTAGAAGGAAAAACCTCAGTAATGTTGCAATCTGAATAAACTTCAGATAGGAAGTGCTTTTACCAATTTTATATAGCATTTTGCTCAGTGTTCCTCAGTGGGGCAGTAAATTGTTCAAAATGTCCTGTATTAGAAATGGAATTCTCTTGTCAAAAGAAACATTATTTTTTGAATATTCTCAAGAGAGGTTACTGAGTGGCAGTGAATGCATTCTGATGTAAACATGGCAATGAAATGTGAACCTGCTGAAAGGGACAGGAGATGAAAAAAGGAAAGGAAAGGAAAGGGGAAAGGAAAGGAAAGGGGAAAGGAAAGGAAAGGGGAAAGGAAAGGAAAGGGGA